>PVJA010005450.1:0-79008 GCA_004027025.1 Myocastor coypus
AGTATAGTATGCAGCCCCATCGTCAGGTTTAAATGGGATAATGAAAAGAGGACTAGGTGGCACTGAAGACGGTGGCTGTGCTGCAGAAGAGGACATTGTGCCTAGGATTTCCACATTATTTATTCTGGACAGTAAATACTCCTCATCTATTTTGGGCTATACACAAAGCTGGCACCAATCTCTCTCTCTCTCTCTCTCTCTCTCTCTCTCTCTCTCTCTCTCCTCTCTCTGGTTTTCTGCCTCTCTGTCGCTCTTGCTCTCTCCTTTCTCTTTCTCCTTCCTGTCTCTTTTTTCTTCTTCCAGGAGAAAATAGTATCTGTATCACCCAGTGCATTTTCCATGCAAACATACTTGGAAGACCAGTCCTAAGCAAAAAACGAAAAAAAAAAAAAAAAAAAAACTTGTGCCTTTGCTTATAAGATGTGCAGGAGAGTGAGAGTATTATGTACAATAATACTTGTCTTTGGCTAGAGTGAATTTCCAGTCTCCTGCCAAGCATTATTGTTCATGGAGGGAAGAAAGAATGAAACAAAATAGAGATGCAAGCGGGGATCTGGGATGAGCAGTTGTTCTCAGGAGACAGAGGCTATGAAGCATCAACAATCTGGCTATTGATTTATTATATCTAAGTCAAAGTCAGTGAGTGAAGGGCAGTGGGTTTTTCCAAGTTTGTGACAACAGTGGGCTAGTAAGAAGCATAAGGCACTTTTGTGAGGATAAGGACAAGACAGGGGTCAATGATAAAACTGTAGTTTCTCCTGATGCCTTATCATCTGCAGCAGCTATCTGGTCCTGTGAATGCCATAGCAATCATTAGCTCTTGGGCTTCCAGCTGAGACCAGAAAAGATCAAGGAGTTTCCCCATTCCACTCTGGCCCAACATGCAGGATAAGGACAAGGCTTGGATATCTGCTCAATTCAATTTATAATTTGTGATCCCCAACAGGCTTATATTTGTCAGCTCTTAGTAACATAGTTAAATAAATTAGACAGTTTTGCTTCATCTGAGTAGCAGATTAAAGTAGAAGCAATGGAATCCTCAGAGAAGAGTCTACTTTATGATTTCAGAGAACTTAATATCTTTATGAAGGATTCAGAGGAAAATATGTTCCAGTAACAGACACTGAGTATCACAGTTGCAGTAATGTGGACACAGACAAAGTACCCCTGGGAGGAGGGGACAACAGTTCTGACTGGAGGAATATTAAATCACATGATTGGAGCAGCAACTTTTTTTAAAGATTTATTTATTTATTTGTTTCTTTGTTTGTCTGGTACATGGTCTTGCTATGCAGCTCAGACTCTAGTGATCCCACCCAGCTCTGGGGTTATAAGTGTGTCCTACCATGCCTAGTTTTACTGGCTGGCTTGGTGAGGGGCCTGCATGGCATGCAGTATTCAGGATTGAACTCAGGTCCTTGTGCTTACCAGGCAGGCACTAAGACTGCCCAGCTATCTCCCTAGACCATATTTTTAATACTTGGATTTAGATTTACAAGAAATGTAATTTATAAATAAATAAACCCAAGCTTATGAGAAATTTGTTGCAGCTGAGGAGGGATGTAAAATTTTAAGAGTGGGAAATGGGATTTTGAAGTAAGGTACATGCTTATTCTATGGGCAACATGATGCATGATGTGTTCAATTAAAGTGAATGTAATGCATTTTTTTTTTTTCTTACTTTTCTTAAGAGTTACACTTCGGGCGTGAAAAAAATATGTCTTCCTTATGTTTTTTTTCTTTTTTTATGTCTTCCTTATGACACTCTGATGAGATATTACTAATCAGATGACAAAGTCAAAGATGGCAAAATTTTAGAATTAAATAGACAGTGTAGGATACACTCTAAACTGTAAATTTTAAAGTCCAGATTAGAATGTCAAAATAATGTACTGAGATTTAAGATCTCTTATTTCATAATTTGAAAAAAATTAGATTCTTTATTAAATACTATTGGTGGCCTTTACTCTTACACTATACACAAGCATTAAAAGTTTCTAAAGTAACATGTATTGCTTATAATAGCTCATTGTACCAAACTCAAATGAAAACCAGAATTTTTTTTTACATTTTTGATTTCTTTTTGACATTGTATTGATTATCTGATCTGTATCACTTCTAAAATTTATATGATGAAATGGAATTGAAAGCACTGAAGCTAGGCATTCTTGAAGCAGTTGTAAATTTGATTCTAAATGAAAAAGATGTACAAGGTCATTGAATCAATTATAAACTAGCTTGGTATTTACCGACTTAGTCTTTCATCATACTACTACATATTACCATTATGTATTCACGAATAAATATCTACATTTTTGTTACTCGCACACTTTAACTCTGCACTGCAAGATATACAGTTTAAACTCTTGAAGGCAGTCCTTTGTCCAGTCTCTCATAGCCCTGGAAAGCTGACAAACACAGACTTGTTAATTTAGTATTTTCACCAATTTATTATGCTTGTGATTTTAAGATTAAGCCCCTTTACAGATGTCACAAAGATCACAGTTTTTTTTTTTTTTTTTAAGGGTGTTGGCACCAAACCCTCTCCAAGGTATGTGGTAATTAATATATGTTATATATTTTCCCTCTATATATGTATAAAATATTAATATGTAAATATTTATGTATACACACATATACACAGAGAGTGAGAGATAGTAGCTTGACTTTATGTTCAGTTTTTCAAATAAAGGCACAAATACTATAACAGCAATTGCCCCTACTTCCAGCTAATGCCAATATATTTCAATTTGTTCATGGCCCAGGTAGTAGTTTCTGTTCCTGTTCTAACTGCTCCTTCCTTTTACCAACAGCTGGTCACTCTGACTATAGCTAGTCACTTTTATGCATGTTGTATAAACCAATCCCCAATTGACAAGCCAAGTCCTTCTGCTTCTGTACTTCCTGCTTGCTTATCTCATATAAGCCCTAGGCCACCAGAGCTTAGGGCCTGATAGTGATCTTAACCAGAGCTGGTTGACATAGATAAATCTGCCTCCAAATTCTGGGTGTCATTGACCTGTTCTTCTTGCTGTTACATTAGAATGTTTTACAAGACTAAACATTTGCAAATAACACAGCTTCATGGCTCTATCAATGCTTTCATACCAACTCAGCACGTACAATGTAGGCATAAAAGAGTGATTTTTAGACAGCAAATATGTAAACTTTTTCTGTACTTTGGCAAAGTGAAAGCTGATCTGCTTAAAAGCTATTTCCTAAGCAAATAGGTTGTGAGGCAAAGCATCTTGAGTTAGAGGTAATAGAGTTACTGCTTGGATAAGTTATTTGATTATTTTGCTGCTCTCTAGATATAAAAAATTCAACATCTTGAATAGCTCGAAATGTCCTCCCTAGCACTGATGGTAGCTCCAGACAGATCAGAGAACGAAAATTGATTGCTTGCCATTTGTGTGTCAATAATGAGCATGCCAGTGGTGCTTGGATCATCAGAAATATAAATAATTCAGTAAAACATAAAAATAAATAAAATAAAACTGGCCTTGGGAGCAACAATGAATTGTCACTCGGTAATGGCCAAATGATATGGCTTAATGAGACCAGCAGGCAGGAAGTGGTAAACAAACCATTAACTCCCAAGTTGACTAGTCAGCACAACGTATAATGGTGTCACATGGAAGAGCAGGATGACTTACCCGGTTGTCTCTTTCATTAAATACACTGTAATGTCTAAATCAACATTTCTAATGCATTTAAAAAATGCAAGTTATAAAGCTCTGCGATAGGGTTCTGGATCAGTGGGCACTGTGAGGCTAGGTTACAGTTCTGTGTGCTCTCTGCTGTAACAATATCGTGATGAGTGGAGAATGCCACCCGCTGCCCGTGTATCTGTGAAGATTACTGTTTAGATGATATTGATTGTTCCTGTGGCTTAGTTAACTTCAGATTATAGCTCAGGTACAGAGAGATAATCAGTTTTGTAAAGGGTGTTCTTAGTATGATCCAGTTTTTACCTGTTTGCTTAAAATGTGTTGATCGACAGCTAGCAAGAATAATAGTTTGCTTATTGTAATCCCTGAGAATTTTCACCATTAAAATACAATCATGTGCTACATAACAATACTTCATTCAATAATGGGCCATGTATAGGATGGTGGTTGCACTTGGTTAGATCACCTGGTGAATTACACTGCAGCTCTTTTATTTCCGTAAGTATATTTGTTTTAATATTCACATAATGGAGAAGTCACTAATGGTACTTGTCTCTGTCTCTGTCTCTGTCACTCTGTGTCCCCTCCCCTCCCCTCCCCTCCCCTCCTCTCCCCTCCCGTTCTCTCCCCTCCCCACCTCTCTCCTTCATACTAGGAATCAAACCCTGAAGTTTCCCTGAGATAGATCCCAGAATTTTTTTTTGTGTTTGACTTTTTTATATACAGACAGGCTTTGACTAAAAAGCCCAGGCAGGGCTTAAGCTAGCAATTTTCTTACTTCAGACTACTAGAGGTCTGGGATTACACACATGCACTATTGTACCTATCTTATATTCTTCAGAGTATACAATCTTCAAGTGATATATGACTTTATTATGTGTAGTGAGGTAAAAATTACATATCATTTGCATAAAACTCAAATTTTTAAATTGGATTCACACATTTATTTAGTTGTTGTTATTGACCATATGTTTACAGTGCAAGGAGCACTGAGCATAAAAAATTATAAGGGAGGTTCTTGGTTTCAAAGAACATAGAAATTATTTGAAAGTAGCTAATGGAAATATCATATGAAATGATGAAATTTGAATAAAATGTGATGTAGCCAAACATTATCAATGCATCTAAGTATTTTAAGATGACCTTCAAGAATCTTTGCACTCTGACTTTAATTTATATCTATTTATCGCCCTCTCTCGTTTTCTTTTTCTTTCTTTTTCCCCACATTACACTTCTCTTTCTCAAATACCTTTGCCACCACGTCTTACTCTCCAGACTCATAGACTTAAAGACTGTTTCCGTGTGCTCCAAAGAAACTCACACTTTTCTTTCTGATGATTCCTGATTTTGACATGATTTTGAAGAATAGGGATGGATTCGATAGAAGTGATACAATTTGAAGAAATTTTGAAGGAGTTTTTGTTCAGGAAAAGCAAGGACAATACAACAGGAATTATCTGACAGAAAAGTGTGAATTTCTTTGGAGCACATGGAAGTGGCCCTGAAGTCAAGTCGATGAGGCTGTACTGCAGGACATGTGGATGCAACGATGTTTGAGGAAGAGAAATGTGGTGTGGGAAAAAAGAAAAAAAAGGAAAACTGAAGGGAGGCAGAGATAAACAGATATAAATTAGAGTCAGAGTATGAAGATCCTTGAATGTCATTGAAAATAATTTGAGTTTATTTTGCTTATCTGTAACTTGAAGACTGAGAAAACACATTTATTTTAAGCTCACATGGAGCCTAGCACTGATGTTGATTTCATGTAAAAGAGTTACTCCGATGGACAGGAAGGGGTCATAAACTGTTGCAATGGTGAGATCACACTGCCATTGGAACATGAATCCAGAAAAGTTCATGAACACTGAAGCACTGGACATCCATGGTGTTATCAAAGTGGGAAAGTTAGGATTCACTGCTATAGCACAAGATGAAAAAGCAGGGAGCCTCCCTATTCCTGCTTACTTTAAGATTTCTTTAAGCTGAGGGACATAGTCTAAGTCAAATGACACTTGTTTTCTATTTTTCATATAGGCATTCAGTAATCACTTCCTGGGTGCCTATTTTAACTGAAGCCCATTCCAGTGGACTATAATATAATTAAATCCCTGATTAATGTAGTATTTTTTCCTGACATTGAAACCAGAAATATCTATTCAAGTAAATGTTCTAAAATGTATGAATTTTTAAATCATGTTTGTAGGAGCAGCTGGTCTTCTGTATTTAGCAGCTTATTCTTTTGGGACCTGATACTAAAGCCAAGAGTTTAATCTCATAAAAAGGACTGTATGCTGCTCCACTAAGCTAATGTTCATGCAGTTCTAACTAAAATGACAACAGTGCAGACCATTAAAAAGTAATGCTTGAAATCGATCCAAGATAATGAAATTAAATTGGTTAAGTATTAATCAATTTTAATAATTGAGTGTTACAATGGTCTTGCAATAAAAGAGCTGTTATTTTCAATTCAGTTCACTGAAGCTATGTCTAAATGATTGTCACACAACTGGTTGAAAAGCTAGCCATTTTCAGCACATGTGCTATAGCCTGTTTTGTTGTTGACCTGTTTTGCTTTGGAAATTCTATATAAAATCCTGAGTTGACTAATTGGTTGCTAAAATTGTTCAAACCTACTCTTGTTTTGATTCTGTATTGATATAACCTTAACAGTTTGTCTTAAAGTAGCACAAGACTAATTGGGAGTGAGTACAACATTAATTCTCCATAAACAGTATCTTGATTCATAAATCTTTCATGAACTTATAAGTTGATTCATTAAAATTGTTTTTTTATTTAATTTTTTATTAGTTTTAATAAAAAGAATTAGCAATGAGACAGTCTCATGACAAGTTAAGGTCAGGAAGACTTTTTAATAAAGTCATGGACACTCCTTGTTTTTCCTCATAGCTTTCCTTTTTGCATCTTCCTCTTAAATGATATCTTAAGAGATAAGAACACATTCTCATGAAAGTTTATGAAGAATTGATTTTTTTTCCAGCTTAGGTTAATATTTTCACTGAACTTGACTGAAGACAAGTAATAACTTGGAATCTGTTCATATAGTACCGAAGAATGTAAATTCATCTTGTCTTGGTTTATGGGTCTGACTTAATGGTTGCATAGATCCTATAAATGTGCTAATGCTGGCGGTGAAGTTATTCTGATTATGTGCTTAGTCTTTGACTTCTTAGCTTAACCTGAAAGTTTAACAAAGAATGGACACCTGTTCAGCTTTCTGACTGCACGTTCATGTCTTCCTTACTGCTGTCCTAAGTACTTACTGACTTGCAAAACGAGAGATAAGAAACTTTCTCTTCGAAGCATCAGGCAAATATCTGTAGAGGAAAGCTGGAGTTTATTTTGATGACCTTTTCCAGTTAGGAAACAGAAGGTGGACTTCCTTATAAATGGACTTCCTGCTTACACCTCTGCTTGAGGGTATCCTTCCTGATCTAACTGCCTGGGGACAGAGGTGAGCAGAACTTCTGGTGACACTAGATAAAATTGTTGCTCTTAGGGGCTAGGACCAGCCAGTCCCCATATTCAGTTAAAATTCAAATCTATATCCTCATCCATATCACACGAGACAGTTATTTTAGTTAATAACTGAGGTCTCCTTTCTTGTACTTAAACCAAGATACATCCAGACTGAGACTGCATTTCTGTTTCTTTCTTTCTTTTTATGTGTACTTAATACAAAGTCTATAGGGTCTCAGTACGCAGATCGGACTCGTATTGGTCCTCCTGTATTCAGCCTCCCAAGCACTGAGATGACAGGTGCTCACCAACATGCCTAGTCTCAGTAGTTATTGTAGTACACCCTGGGGGCAGGGCTGGCATAACATGCTGAGGATCGAACCCTGGTCCCTGCACCTGGCTAAGCAGGTGTGTTAGGCCACTGAGCTATCAGGCAGGCCCTTCCTGCACTTCTCTTCAGGCCACAGTTCAGTATGATTCTTCCCTTTCATTAGTTAGCACTGCTTGCCTTTGCACTTCAGAATCAAGGCCAGCATTGAGAAGGACTTTTGGATGAACAAAAGCAGAAAGGAAAATCCTGCCAACTTGTACTTTTTTGGCACTGTTTCTGGAGATCTCTGATTTCTCTTTCAGACACATTGCATTGGATGAAAGAAATAATAATAATTGTGTTGTCCCAGACTGGCAGTTGGTTAACTCAGTTTTGTGTTAGGGAGGGGTTAGGCATGTAATGATCATGAAACATACTTTGTAAATGTCACATGGACACAGGAATTGCAGTATTAATATGCTACAGCCCATACCGAATAAATCTGCCTTACTGGTTTTCTGGGAATGCACCCTGATGTCTGTTCTGCATCATGGCTGACTGTCACTCATCCATGGCCATCAATAGTGATAAGGAAATGTGATGGGTTAATTTATGCAGTGGAAAATTGCAATTGCAGAAATATTACAGGAGACTTTCCATGCCTTCTGTGGTAGAACGGACCTCATTGCTGGCTTAGGTCTTACTTTTCTTTTAAATAACTCCTGAAATATGCAGTAAGGCTGAGAAGCATTAAATATGTCCTTCGAACTGTTTCTGAGTCGACAAGACACCAGCTGACAAGCAGGCTTCCAGGAGGTGACAGATGAGCACATTATCAGGCAGAGAAGGACATTGGAAACTGTTGCAAAGTCTGGTAATGCTTTCAGTTATCAACTGGGTCTGCTCTCCCTCTGCAGTTTGCTGAGGGCAGCCTTTTCTTTACTATTTCCTCTTGTATGTACTTCTGTCCTCTATATCTTTCCCATCCTCTGAGCTACAAAGTTCATTTGTTATCCAGTGAGTTAAATTTATATGGGTTTTTAAAAATGTGCTTTGTAATTCAATGTGTGAAGGAGAGAGGAGACATGGAGGGAGAGAGAGAGATACAGATAGATAGATAGATAGATAGATAGATAGATAGATAGATAGATAGATAGATAGAGAAAGCTCACCTAAACAGCTTCCTGTGATGATGGACCCATTCCTCAGTAGCAGTGTTGAGCCTTTCCTGAGGGCAGTCCCCTTGGCCCGTCCATGTCTTAGCGTTGATACTGTTAGAATGGCATGCAAGTTTCAACATGAATTGTAGAGGAATGTTCACATGATAGCAGATCTCCCCAAAGTCATAGTGTGACGCTTCCAAGTAGGGTAAGTATATATAACAATAATGCACTGTACATTTCCAAAGTGTACAAGAACCTATTTGAAAACTTTCATCACCCATGATAAATGCTCCAGGATATATATTTGTTTGAGCTGTTTAAACAAAGAGGAAAACATGGAATATAGAAATTAGAAATGGAGAGATTGATTACAAGATTATCAGACTTTTGAACTATACCAATAACAACTGTATTTCACAACACACACTGAAGTTTTTGAATGGTGATTTTAGTAGATGACCAAGCAGTGGTTCTGAGTGCATTTTTTTCATAAGTTACAACTGCCTTTAGTGAGTGTCTGTCCATATTAGTGCTTGGATAAGCTTGCCAAATAAAAATGTTACAATGACAACATCATTGCTTTGTCTTAATTACATGGAAATGCCCAAATTCCTAATTATGGTTTCAGAGCCTCACCTGGCTCCTCTTCCCATTTCCTTCTTCCTTCTTTCACTTTCTGTGGTGCCCCTCTGATCCCTAGCATTCACCCACATGTACCCTGCTGTTTACCGACCTGTGTTCTTGGGCTAAGCTACTCCCTTGCTTCAGGTTTCACTGTCTATAAAAGCAGTGATATCGTTCAATTATTAGCTTGTGCATTTTCTACATTGGGAAACATTCCCCAAACCTGTACTAATGTTCTATTTAATAAAACTGGCCACATTGAATATTGTTCTCTGTAAGTACAGTTGTACTGAGCACATACACATGCTTGATTATTGTTTTGCTTTCTTTCACAAAGCTATAAGTATCAGAAGAGCAGTGCATGCATATTGTCCTATATTTATTGATTTCTGTGTAATATGCCATACTTGCTGTGTGTGTGTGTGTGTGTGTGTGTGTGTGTGTGTGTGTGTGTGTATGTATGTAACTGGGGATTGAACTTTGGACCTAGTACTTGTCAAGCAGAAGCTAATGCCACTGAACTATCTCCCTGACCCCTTTAATACTTACTTTCAAGGAGAGTGAAAAGAATAGCAGAATGAATAAAAACCATTTCAAGTCGATTTCCTTACTTCCTGAGACAAAATACCTGACAGATGCATGTTAAGCAAGGAGAAGTTTATTTTGGCTCATCATTGACAAGCTTTAGTTTTGGATATTAGCAAGCAGGTAGAAAAGCTAGGACAGGGCAGAGCTGCATGTGCTAGGACCACCAGAAAGCAGAGCCAAAATCAAAGAAAGGGCTGGAGAGGGATACATCCCCATCTGGGCCATGTCCTCCACTGACCCCCAGACACATCCAGGGCAGCTCTCCTCACAGCAAGTCAACTACAATACCTTTCTGTTCCAAACCTCTTCCAAAGCCCCACCTATGACTACATCAGGCTGTGGGGGATTGCTAGGTATGAAGCATAGTGGCCAGTTTGCAGGCTCCTGTAGTGTTTTTGCTTCTCTGTTCGCCTTAATCTGTTTATGACAGTGCATTTAAGTCAATTGTCTAAAATAGGTCCTCACTTCGTAAATATAGAGATATGTCTGTGGGAGAAATGTCATGCTACCACAAGAGTAAGAAAGGGGTTTGACCTCAACCAAATGTTGCACCTATGGTTTGTTCTGTGCTAAGCTTTAAGGAACAGAAAGTCTGGTTAACATAGCTGCAGGAATGAACAAAATGAGGCATGCAGAAGTGGCACACTGCTGTTGGTCCAGCTGTTTGCTGGTGACATCAGGGCCCAAGGACATTGTCACGTTATCTGCCAGCCTCAGTGTCTTGGCTGTCTTCCCCAGGGATTTCACTTCAGAGTCACAAGAAAGGTATGGGAGATCTAAGCAGCAGAGATGAGGAAGAGTGACTCTGGGCACAGAGATGTTTTAGCAGGAAGAAGAGTTTTTTTATATCATATGTATCATACATGCATATAAATGTACATATACATATATATATTTATACATACATATATATATATATATATATATATATATATAAAAATTAAGACAGTTAAAAATTGAAATGATACAGAATTTCACTAAGCAAAATTTCAGAAATTCAACAATGGTTGTTATAGTGCGTATCATTATCTGTAAATTTGTTGCTCAGATGACCAGATACATATCGCTTCTCAGCCTTTTGGCTAAGATCAAGTGTAGATTACCAGATATAAGCATGAAAAATTGATCTCAGAATTGTAAAAAAAAGTGGAGAGAGAGAGAGAGAGAGAGACAGAGAGAGAGAGAGAAAAAAAAAGTTAAGGATTAACTGCTTCTTTTAATAGACCAGCAGAAATCAGCAGTACGATTGCCCACACATTTGTCTGGTCAGCTGTTGGGTGACCTCTGCCTGCCACACTGGGGTTTTCTGGTCTCTTTATGGCATGGGAACAAAAAGGAAAAGAGAAAAGAAGCAATGTGTGCTATATAAATAATAGCCCATGCCACATATCAGTAGGGGATGAAGGAAAGCTTTTGTGTTTTTATAGTTTGTGATAAAATATGAATACATGTGTCATAACAAACCTAAGCAACAACATGAATGTTCTGAGAATGAATGAGATATTATAATTTACAGGACAGAGGGCTTTGTGCTGGAGAAACTTTATATGATCGAGATTTTTTTTAATTTTAAAGAGAATAAAGGACAACAAGAAAAGGTACAGAAGTTCAAAATGAGATGATAGGAAATTAACAATGGTTATTATATTGCATATTGTTATCAAGCAGTTGCTCTGATTACGAGACATACACATGCAGAGTTGATGAAGCAATCTAAGCAGTAACTGTTCCTTTCAGAGAATGAACAGACTTAGCAGTACAGTTATCTCCACTATCTTGTGTATGATTGTGCACATATTATTTCTCTCCCTTCTTTTCTCCTTTCCTTCACCCTAGTTGTTCTTTCTTTGTGAGCAGATTCTTTCCCTTTGTAGTACCTTTGGATCTTATTTACTCTTTCAGTTCCTTATAGTTGGCAGACAGTATGATGTTTACATATGTGAGTCTGACTTATTTCACTTATGAGTATCGTCTCTAGTTGCATCCATCAAGAGAACTATCTATCGATCAATTGATCGATCAATTGATCTATTTATCTATTGATCTATCTATTTATTTAATTTGGTACAGGGTCTCACTACCCAGCTCAGATTTCTAGTGATCTCTTGTCTCAGGCTCCTCAGAGCTGGGATAACAGGGGTGTACCACCACACCCCGTTTCAGTGGCTGGCATGGCATGGGGCCTGTGCAGCACACCTTACCAGGGACTGAACCTGGATCCCTGCATTTGCACGAAGGTGCTTAGGGCATCCAGCTATCTCCCCAGCCCAAGATTATTTGTTTATAGCAAACTACTGTTTAGCTACAAAGAAAGGTAAACTCGAGACTTTTGTGGATTATGGAGATATTTTATATGAAATATAAAAACCAAGAGAATTTTAACAGTGTTTGGAATAATTCCTAACATAGAGAGACAGAAGAGTTCATGTTAGGGAGGCACTAATCTAGTGGGCAGCCTGCAGTTTAGGGTACAGTGAATCAGAGAGTAGATGGGGATTAGTAGATTACACAGAGCGGCACTCTCCCATAGCATTTTCAGCGGTAATGGAAAAATTCAGTGCTCACATTGTATGAGAGGGAGCTCTGAAGTTTATTTTTAGTTATCTCTTCTGAGAAAATTGGACAAGCCACTGGAGAGTACTGAGCAAAGGAATAACCTGATCCAAATTCTGTTTGGCAGAAATCACCCTACTGCTTTGTTAAAATGGTGACATGAAGTAGAAGCTCTGATCCTGCTCTCTCTTCTGGGTGGGGATGGGTTATACCAGGTGCTGCAAGTGGACGGCGTGGAGAATGATAGATTTTGAACATGTTTCAAAGTTTTAACAAACATATTCCAAAATTAGATTTAAGATACATGGATAAGAATAGAAAACAGCTCTACGGTTTTACTTAAGTGGCTAGAAGAATGGATGTCTTATAAACTTTGATAGGTAGGATCAAAAGAGGCACAGATTTTACAGAAGAGCAGAATCTGAGATCTGGTACCTGATAAGCTTATAATGTGAGTTAAATGTCCATGAATATATGCTGGGCATATAGTTCAACAAGTCAATTTTGGTGAAAATATTTAGAAATATCAGCATGTTAGTGTCATTGGCCATCATGAAATTACAGGCTTCAGAGATAGCTCAGCATTCTAAGCACCTGCCTGGCAGGCTCAAGGACTAGACTCTGATCCCTGGTATCTCATGCCATGCCAGTTCCAAAACTGAGCATGGTGGCACATGCCTGTAATCCCAGTGCTGTGAAGGCTAAGGCAAGAGGATTATTATGAGTCTGGCCTACATAACAAAACCCTGTCCCAAAGAAATAAATAAAAACATTTTTTAAAAAATTATTTAAAAATCATGAAGTTAGCCGGGCATGGTGGCGCACGCCTATAATCCCAGCACTTGGGAGGCTGAGGCAGGAGGATTGGTGCAAGTTCGAGACCAGCCTGCGCTACAAAAGTGAGCTCAAGGCCAGCCTCGACTGCGTAGCGAGACCCTGTCTCAAAAAAAAAAAAAAAAAAAAAAAAAAAAAAAAAAAAAAAAAAAAAAAAAAAAAAAAAAAAAAAAAAAAAAAAAAAAAAAAAAAAAAAAAAAAAAAAAAAAAAAAAAAAAAAAAAAAAAAAAAAAAAAAAAAAAAAAAAAAAAAAAATCATGAAGTTACTCATGATTAAGGAAAGAATAAGACTAAATGGAAAAGATCTATGATGCAAGGACTGATTGGACTTGCAAGGTTCCAGTGGCTTTTAATGAAATGAAACCATCAAAGAACTCTTGGGAGAATTCAGTGAAATAGGAGGAAAACTAGCCAGACCAGTCAAAATTTTAGAATTCAAGGAGTACGCCATGTTGAGTACCACAGCTGACATTGGGATTTAATAATGTGGGTCCATACATATAAGGAAAGAGCGATTTGTGGTTTCAACCAACATAGCTTTTTTGGGGTAGGGGCGAGGTAGTATGTGGACATACAATTGATTGGTATGCATCAAAAGAAACTAGAAAGGAGCTATTGGCAATAGTAGGAATAGATAAGAGAGATGATTGATTTAGGGAGAAAATCAGTAAGTTCTAATTCTGATTGTGTGGGATGTAGGATTTAATTTGACAGAAAGAAGAAAATTACCTTGTAAAGCCGACCTAATTCCTTTTATTGGTTCTTGGATCCACTGAGCGACCTCGAACAGTGCAGGCAGTACTGACCATTTCAGTGATTTACAGCTGTCCTGTTCACTTGATCAGCCTATCAAACTGACATTTCAGAAGTACAGTGAGTGACTGAATAATTCCACTTTTAAAATTCAACCTTAATTCAAAGCCATATTAAAGGAAAATATCTTCCTTTCATGTGAACAATGGTAGTGTGTTTTCTGAGAAAATAAGAATTATATTTCATAATGAAGAGTTTTATTGTAACCAAAGAAAGAACTTTTTTTCTCAACTATGAAGCAAAGGAATTCAGCAAGGGGGATGTATATAATGTCTATGTTAATAAAGTTTGATAAATTTGATGAGTAAATACATAAACGTTTGACAGGTCTTCTCCTAGATATTGGAGATTTATTGAAACTGAAAGGGATCAATTACTTTGACAAAGAGTGCTCAACTTTTTGAAACAATATTTCTTCTTTTGTCTCCTTCCCTCCCTCCCTCCCTCCCTCCCTTCTTTCCTTCCTTCCTTCTTCCTCTCTCTCTTTCTCTTAGAGAGCATTTTAAATATTGAGTTATGAATTGTTGGTCTCACTGAAACATGATGCATGGAAGCCTCTATTGATGAAAAATCTTCACTCCATGTGGGTGTGAGATAAAAGAAAAGAACAAAAAAAGCATACATGGGCATAGCTGTTCACAGCATCCTGAGGCACCCCAGGACTGACCTTGGAGTTTCTTGAAAACAATCTTTAAGACATTATTTTTGTCTCTCTATTCCTGCTCTGAGACATCATTCACTGGTATGGTCGTGCAATGAGCACATGCATAAATAATAGCTATGCATTTAGGAAAGGCACCCAGAGTGTTTTAGTCACTCATCTCACTGCTGAGATAAAATGCCTGACAACTAGAAGTAAGGAAGGAAGGGTTTATTTAGCTAACAGTTTGTAGAGGTTTCAGTCCACATTCACTTGGCTCCAACACGGTGGTATGACAGAGGATCACCAGGGTGGAAAGACAGCAAATCAGCAAGAACAAAAAGGGAGAAGAGGGAAATAAAACTCTGTCCAAATTCTGTATGAACATTACCTGCCCTGGGATGGGTGTAGCCCTCATACCCATACTCCCAGCACTGAACCAGGAATAAATCACAAGCTCCAGATTGACCCAACTGTGAAAATCAGTCCATTTGACTTCATGAGGCTCTGAGGGCACATTGAGACACAAAGGATGACACCTAGGAGTATGTAATTTGCTTTTCGTTCACAGCCACTTCCCTCCCACAAAAAGAGAGAGGTCAGAGGTTACACAGCCAGCTGTGGTGTCTGAGATGGATTAACCTGCCTTGGAACTTCCTTTCTTGTTCTCTTCCTCTAACTCATCCCTGCAATAACCACCTAAGATGAATGGAACTGATGTAGCAAGTCCCCAAGTCTCAGAGAGATTTGCTCTCAGGACGGACATGGAACACATTGGACGTCATACACCATGTTCCTTTGCTCTGTGGAAAGACTCTGCTGAAATGTAGAAAGGCTCCTGCCATTTCTATTATGGAATTGATTTAGTATTAATAGAATCTGAGGATAAAGAAATGTCACTTGTGCTTCTTTCTGGTAAACTGTATTCTATTTATTTATTTATTTATTTATTCATTTTCTTGTTTCAGAATTTTTGTTTGTTTATTTATTTTTATGGCCGGCTCAGCCTGCCCTGAGGGCAGGGCTGGGGCAGCATGTGGTACCAGGGATCAAACCACGGTCCCTGCAGCCGCCTAAGCTTTCCTAAGCAGGCACTTTAGACCACTGAGCCATCCTGCTGGGCCCATAAACTGTATTCTTAACTTGACTTTTTAAATAACTTGTATCTGGAAATACCACTATTGAGCATCATTTACATTGTCAGATTACACAATGTGACCTCATTTTAGTACTTTTATTATTTAAAACTTTTGTGCTATGTTTGCAATATACAAATAATATTATGAAAGATGTGACAAAATTAAAAGATGGAAATCAAAACAAAATAAGGTAATTGTAGTGACATACAATTGTAATCCTAGGACTCTGGGAAACTAAGGCAGCAAGGTTCCAAATTCAAACTCAGCCTAGGTAACTTGATGACTTACTACAACTCTGTCTGAACATTTTGAAAACATTTTTCATTTATTTATTTCATACAGGGTCTTGCTATGCAGCTCAAACTCATAATGATCCTCCCGTCTCAGCCTCCCCAGAGCTGGAATTTCAGACATGTGGCATTGGGGATCAAACCTAGGTCCTTGCAATGTGCCAGGCAGGTGTTTAGAAAACCAAGCTATCTTCCCAGTTGAACATTTAAAAAAGACGAGGTCATAATATACCTCAGTGAAGGTCTTTGGCTAATCTTAGGTACCACAAAACAGGAAAGAAAAGAAGGAAAGGAGGGAGAGAGGGAGGGAGGGAGGGAAGGAAAGTATATTAACTTTTTCCTTTGTAAAACATTTTAATCACTAAGGAAATGCTTGAGGATAGGATTTTTTCTTTCATTATTATTAGTATTATTTTGCATTACTGGGGATTGAAACAATCTTTTTTTGAGTCATTCTTTCTGGACAAGAAAAAGTATGCAGTTAACTTAGGGGCTTTTCTTTTCTTAGATATATTGGGAGAATGACTAAGTTTCTGGTATTTGTAGTAAGTTATTCAATTATGTCAATGAAGATTGAGTTCCTCATAGAAACCTTAGGGTATTTTGATTCATGCTATTTTTCCAGTTCATTTGTCTTTTCTCTTCTTTGTGTCTTTAGTAGTCAATTCAAAGCCTGCCCACATTTTCTTTCTTATATTTCATTCTGTATTCTCACAGCTGCAGAGAAGACTAAAACTTGTCCTGTCCTATTTTTTTTTTTTTTTAGTTCATTTTGAATTGAACAGTGGGTATAAGGGCATACCAGGAAGAAAAGTTTCAGATCAAGTGATAGATATGGCTGAATTTCACAAAAGGAATGTGATGACTGATACTAAATTCTTTGTTTATGTGCCGTGACCTATAGATATCTTTTTCATACTCCTTAGTCTTTCATTGTACAATCAGGGTTATGGAGAGCAATTAAATACCATACTAAAAAGTCTTCTTGTTTGTTTTTTTCATGCCAGGAGGTGTCAAGGTACAAAGCCTTCTTCCCACTTTGGATTCTTTTAAGATTTCTCTAGATCCACAAGGCCATAGGATGTTGCTGTAAGAAGAGACTTATATATCATCAATCTAAATATATACTCTACTTTTTTATTCTTCAATTTTATTTTCATTTAAAATATTTAATTGGTATATACAAAATGCATATTCCTTATAAGATTCATTTGGATGCCTTGACACGTGCATATTGTATACTGATGGCGATAGAGTTAGATAAAAACATCTATCTAGGCACCAAATTACCACATTAGATGTGTGATGAAAACGATTTAAGCCTGTTCTCTGTACAAGGTGCAAATAAAGAATACATTGTTAAATATAATTATCATCCTATATATTAGCTCCCAGGGATTTATTCACCTAATTGAAAATGTGCTCCAAACAAAATCTCCTGCATTTTCACTACCCTCCCACCTCTGGCAACTACCTTTCTATTCTATGTTTTTCACATACATAGGATCATACAGTGTTGGTCTTTTCATTCCTGGCTTATTTCACTTATCTTGGCATCTCCCAGATGCATCTACACTGTGGCAAATGCCATAATTTTCTTCCTTTCAAATCCTAATTAATGCTTTGGGTGTATGTGTGTCTGGTAATTTATAATAGAAGCTTTGCCTCTATCCATCCTTTAATGAAAACTAAAGACTAGTCCATATGTTGGATATTGTTAACATGAACAGGTGAACATGAACATGAAGTTAACTCTGAGGTACCTTTATTTCCTTTTGATTAATAACTTAAACTGTTAGATGGCCCTGTAGTTGTATTTTCAGTTTTTTTTTGAGACACCTTCAACTCTGCAATAAGGAAGGCCAATGCTTATGCGACATTATAAACATCTGCTCTCCATTGCAGTCTTGCCAGTACTTGGTATTTTATCTTCATGATGAATGCTATATACCAGGTATGAAGTAGTAGGTCATTGTTGATTGAGTATGCCTTCCGTGATGATTGCTAATATTATACAGCATTTTACATATTATTTCTGTATTAATTGTGGTAGTTTTTGGTATTGACTTGTGTAAGTTCTTTATGCATTTTGGACACTAACTCTTTATTAGATGTAGGGTCATTTGTAAATATATTTCATTTCATATCTGGCGCTGTCTTTTAATTTGGCTTTTAGATTTGAAAAAAACAATTCAGGCTGATGAGGGCCCACTTATTTACTTTTGCTTCTACTTTCACTTTTACTTCTATTTCCTGTGCTTCTGGTGTCATCAGACAATATCATTGTCAAGAGGAATGGAACAGTACTCTGCCCTATTTTTTTTTTTTTTTTTTTTTTTTTTTTTGTCTAGGAGCATTGTGACTCTAGATCTTAACATGTTTAACTCTTTATTCCATTGAAATTTACTAATACATTTGGTATAAGAGTATAGATTTATGCTTTTTCATATTGATCTATGGTTGTTCTGATACTTATTTATTGAGTAAACTATTTTCCTTTTTAAAACTTTATTTATTTATGTTATGGCTAGCTCAGCCTGTCCTAGGGGCAAAGCTAGTACAGCATGTGGTGCCAGGGATCTGAGATCCCTGCAGTTGCCTAAGCTTGCCTAAGCAGATGCTTTAGACCACTGAGCTATCTCACTGGCCCCAAACAACCTATTTTCTATACATCAGTTTTTATGCCAGTCCTATACTGTTATGACCTCTGCATATGTGATATGGTTAAAAATCCAAAAGTATAATGCTTCCAACTTAGTGCTTTGTCTAGGTTGCTTTGTTTATTTGGACTCTTTCCTAGCTCCATGTAAATTTTACAGTGTCTTTTGTATACAAAAGCTACCATTGGACATTTGATACACAAGACACTAAATCTATAGATTTCCTCAGGTAGTAACAACATTTTAAATTTGCATTCTTTGTGTCTATGTGCATATTTTTGCCTACTTAAAATGTTTCAATCAGTGTCTTATAGCTTTTAGGGACAGAACATTTATTTTTTTATTTAACTTATTTATAATTGTTTTATTTTATCTGATGCTATTGTGATTAGGTCTGTTTCTATAGCTTTCTCTCTCGACTGGTCATTGTAAGTGTGTAGACATCCAACTGATGTTTCTGTGTTTATTTTTCAATGCATTTTCTTTCAGAAGGATGTGAATGTCATGAAATCTAGATGATGTGGCTAAGATAACAGAACTAGTTGATATCATTTTTAGACATGTAATATAAATGACGTATCGGGCATCTGACTGCAGCCACCTGTGCGGCCAGCAGGGTCCCAGTGGGACAACGAGTGACTAAAAAGAAACAGTCCATACAAAAGAAATGAAAAGCTGGGACTGGGTCAGACTTGACCACTGTGATGGAGACACAGTCCCCATGTCCCAGCCACAGTATTTTTTTTGTACAAAGTTTAAAAAAAAAAAAAAAAAAGGACAGGAAAGGAAAGGAAAAAAAAGCACACAAAGGGATCAAGAGTGCAAGCTCTCAGCATTTGCTAAGAACACTGAAAGCAAACACATTTCAAGTTATCTGTTCTTTACTTCACAAGAAAGAACACCAAGGCTGGGCACACATCCAAGTTGGTTACACAGTCTGCCTCTGGTACTCTATGCCCATGGGACTGGCTCTGCTCTGTAATCCAGGAGTTTGCTGACCTCAGGCTCAGTCACTGCCCACACCTGACCAGCGCTTTTCTGTTTGTAAGAGCCACGTGGAGTAACGTGTAGATGTGTACAGGCATGCACGTTCATTCTGTGTGGACACAATTCACCTACAGCTCTGGCTTCATGGCTTCTTTTGTTTTCATTTGGATCCTCTTACTGTGTTATAATATGTGCTTAAAAGTCAATTAAAATTTTTGAAAATTACAAGAAAATTTTTGAAAGTCAGTTAAAAAAGTTGAGCTGTTTTAAAATATAACTTTCATTCAACAGCTCCAGGGAAGCATGTATCCAAATTTAACCTGTACTTTAGTTATGAGTATAATAAAGTAAACTTTGTTTTCTGAGTGTAAAACTATATGTACAATGGTTGACACTGTACCTCCCATAGGGGATGATTCCTGGGTACACTGTGCCATTGACGTCACTAACTTCTGTTGCTTTGAAATGGACAGCAGCTTCCTTGTATGGTCCCTATGTACCTCAGAGTTTGTGCATATAATATTTAAGCAGTTTTGACATCTGAATATGATTTTTCCAACTCGTAGAATTCAAAGTCTTTTTAGTAAGGAATACAATGGAATATAAATATAGTTTTTCTTTTTAGTAGTTAAAAACTTTTGGAAATTTGGAGTGAGGATAAAGTATTAAGAATAAAAGACAATATTGAGTAAATGAAATAGCAAATGTTACTGTTCCTAACTATTTCACCAACATTTCTATCTTAAGTATGTCCAGGAATCCTTATTTAAAATTTCTAGGGTCCAGGGAGATAGTTCAGTAGAATAAGCACTTGCCTGGCAAGTGTAAGGTCTTAAGTTTAATCCCTGGTACACCACACACAGACACAGACACAGACACAGACACACACACACACACACACACACACATACACACACACACACACTAAAATTGCTATGTGTTCCTAGTATAATAATGTATCAGTCTTTCACCTAACGCAATAGTTATATGGTTTGTATAGATTACACATTATAGTTCAATTAATAACATAAAATATTACTATACAGATTGTCTGACATATTATGCTATATAACTTAATGAGTAGGAATAAAAACATATTATCCTACATAACTTAAGCAGTAAGTCATGCCCATTTCTTTTTCCATTATTTTTACATGATTGATATAAATATTTTATTTCTTTTATTCATATTGCCAATAAAATTATTCTAAGACCAGTAAAATTGTCAGCTTTTAGACCGGGCATGGTAGTGCATGACTATAATCCCAGCACTCAGGAGGCTGAGGCAGGAGGATCAGTGTGAGTTCGAGACCAGCCTGGGCTACGAAAGCCAGCTGAAGACCTGCCTGAACTGCACAGCGAGACCCTGTCTCAAAAAGAGAAAAAAGATTCTCAGCTTTTTGCCCAGAAACAATATTCTTGAAGAATTTAGTCTTTTCTATGTATTTAGCACGAGTTCTATAGGAGTCCGCTACACAGACTGGAGTTGTAGTGATCCTCCTGTTTTCAGCCTCCCAAGAGCTGGGATTACAAGTGCATGTCACCACACCCAGTCTCATTCTCATCTAGGGGTGGGACTGGCCTTATAGGCCAGGAATTAAACCTCTGCCCATGTGTCTGCCTAAGCAGAAGCTTTAATCCACTGAGTTACATGGCTTTCCCAGCATATAGTCTTTTTATGATTAAAATCCCCATATACATTCTAAAGAATGTATTTCCCCACTGGGAAGAATGAGTTAATTCCAAAGTAATGTGAACCATACTAACACAGTAGCATCATTACCCATAAGAATTTTATTTTAGTTAATTAACATAATTTCCAGGAAAATTGATAACTCAGTGTGTTGGGAAGAGGAATGGGGCATATGCTTGTTTTATAGTACTGAAAATATCCTTGAAATTCCTTTTCTAGTTTTTCCCATCTCCTCTGAGGAAATGATATTCATGCAAACACATAAACATGAATTTGTATATTAGTATGTATAAATGACCAATAGAGCCGGGCGTGGTGGCTCACGCCTGTAATCCCAGCACTTGGGAGGCTGAGGCAGGAGGATTGGTGTGAGTTCGAGACCAGCCTGGGCTACAAAAGTGAGCTCAAGGCCAGCCTCAACTGCATAGCGAGACCCTGTCTCAAAAAGACAAAAAAAAAAAAATTAATGACCAATAGCATAAACCTTATTTTTGCTAGCATAGAACTTAACATAAAAAGTTAGTCAAATGATATAGTTAAAAATATGCATCAAGAAGAAATATATAGATTTCAAAACCTAAATCTAACTGGTAATAAGAGGTTATGAACAGTAACATAGAGTCCAGACCCTGGGAATAAAATGATTTATCAAGCCGGGCGTGGTGGCTCACGCCTGTAATCCCAGCACTCGGGAGGCTGAGGCAGGAGGATCGGTGTGAGTTCGAGACCAGCCTGGGCTACAAAAGTGAGCTCAAGGCTAGCCTGAGCTGCATAGCGAGACCCTGTCTCAAAAAAAAAAAAAAAAAATAAAATAAAATGATTTATCAAAGCAAAGACAAATACCTGTTGAGGCAGGAAGATTGCTGTGAGTGTGAGACCTTCCTGGGCTACATAGGCAAGTTCAAGGCAAGCCTGCACTTAGAAACAGCCACCTCTCCATATGGGAGTAAAGAGCAATAGAGGAATTTCAAGAAGCTCAATATGATGAAGGGAGTTTCAAAGTAGAGGATGCAGGAAAAAAGAAATGCCAGAAAGGAAACAAATAGGAGATAATCCTGGTCTGCATGGACTTCAAGCAGTCGAATGATGATTGAAGCACATTGTCATGAAGTGTGCTCTACAAGACTGGACACACATATCTGGAGACTGAGAACCGAGCATATATTGAATTAATGCTGACATAGGTCATAGTTATCTAGACATACAGATCTACAAATAGGTATCTTGAGCAAGAAAATAAGTACATACTTGCGTAATAAACATTAGAAAATGTGACAGTTGTCTGAGGGCCAATTTTAGAAGTTGGAACAAACATCAGCCCAAAGGGAAACACTAAGAACAAGCCCTGTTAAGGTTAACTACAGCAAAGTATCAGCACCATAGTAATGACATAAACGAAGAAGAAAAACTATATGCAGACCCTACGTTTAAGTACAGTACTGGGAGGAGAAAGAATAGGGTGGCTGGGATGTTTGAAAAGCACACCTGTAGTTTGATATCCATTCCACACTCTCACTTCAGGATGAAGAGAGGAGAAATGAGATGACATATGTTGAGGACCCAAGTTATACAAGAAGACAGAGTCCCTGGGTTCAGAGGACAGCAGAATTACACCAGTTTAGTCCAAAGAAACAGAAAGGCAGAGAGACCACAAGCCTTAGAACCTGAGACAAGATGCGAGTCAAGGGTTAGGGTCAAGCATTTGGGATGGACTTCTGAAGGGCCAGATGCACAGAGACAATTATCACATTCGGTAAAAATTGATAGGACTAGTGTAAATGGTTATTAGAGGATCTCCAAACGAGATGGATAAAACTCAGCCACTTCGGTCCTTTAGACTTTGTTCCCAGAGGGCAGGCTAAAGTGGGACGGAGCCTGCAGATGACAGCTAGGATGTGCACATTTAGATTGAAGGACTGATTAGGGCAGGAGACATAGGACTGACGTCGACTTAGCGAGGCTGATGGAATGGTCAGACAGAAGGGTTTCTGTTTGCTTTTTCCTTTAGCCAAAATGTACTATTGCACATTTTGCAACGCACATTTTTTATGAAATGCCTGAGAAGAATAAAAGCGTAGTGTATTTTTTTCTGGAGATACTAAATGCTATTTTCACAGTAATGAGGCTGGTCTTCAAAAATGACCTCATCCTTTAAAATCTATTATCAATTGAGAGCTTGATTGATGTAGGGCAAAAGTATATAGCAGAATTTCTATTTTAAAAAGAAACTGCAATGGCAGCCAGCTTTGGCAGGTAAGAGGTCACAGTTTGTTTGCAAAAGTTAAAAAATAAAGTGATCATATTTATTTGAAATGATTCATCAAATAAGGCTTTGTATTTTTATAACTCTGTGAAGTGATTGTTCTTTTTTAATGTAGATGGATCATTGATGGCAAAATGAATTTTCTCATGTTATATAAATCTTTGTATAAACTTTCTCTTAAGCTTTAACTCTGGGGACTTCATAACAGAATTCCCTGAAATTTTCCCCTTCCATGGTGTCAAGGATGACTAAGTTTCTATATTATGAAATTGAGTCATCTTAAGCATGTCTCCTTTTTTTTTTCATTAAAGAAACCTTTCTCTTTACATTTAATAATGCACTTGTATGGAAAAACTTCAAAAATGGATTGAAAACAGAGATTTAGAAATACTTTCATTAATCCCACCACAAATAGCATATTACTGTTTGCCTCATACAAATAGGCATATGTTCTGAAAATGTTACCTGTGTTTATTATTTTAATCATTTAATTTATCCAACTTTCTATCATTTGAATTTTATGAATCATTAATGCTTATTATTTTTTCACTTATTTTTGTGCTATACCATAAAGGAGCTTGTCATAATTTGTTTAGCCTTCTGTACTGTGTCTATAAATCATTGCTGTGTTTCTTAACCTGATGAGTAATGTGTCCATAAAGAATATTGTCCATAAAGTGTATTCCATATGTAGATTTTTTCTACTAGCATTTTTACAAGTAGAAGAAACATGAGAATTTTAGAATCATTTGACAAATTAAAGTTAAAAATATCCTCATAGAAAAAATTTTATCAGTGTATAAATGTCACTCAATTATACAATAATTTTTCTGCCTGTCATGGTGGTGCATACCAGTACTCCCAACAGTTGGAAGGCTGAGGCAGGAGGATTGCTGCGATTTTGAACCTGGCTGGTCTCAACTGCTCAAACATAAGCAACTCAAGATGAGTCTGCACTTCACTATAGTGAAACTCTATCTTAGAAAAAGCAATCTCTACATATGGGAGTAAGAGTAATTCTGAGTATCGCAATATAGTGAAGGGGGTTTCAAAGTAGAGGATACAAGAAGAAGGAAATGCCCGAAAGGAAGCAAATATGAGATGATCCCAGGCCACAGGACTTCAAGCAGTCAAATGACTTGTCAAATACATTGCCATGAAGTGTATTCTACAAGGCTGGACACATGTATCTGGAGACTAGAATCGACCATATATTGAACTAATGCTGAGAGCACTGATGCAGGTCATAGCTACCTAGAAGTACAGATCTACATTTTTAAAAGCTCTGAGGCCAGATATTTTGGATTTTTAGATTTACATAGCATAGTAATGTAATGCATAGCACTATAAGAGATCTCAAGTTCTACAAATAAGAAAACGAGTTAATCTCTCTGTAACTAATAAATGGTTTGCTCTTGTTGGGTTGCTGTAGTGCATTAGGTAAAAATGCAGCATTGCCCTCAAGTGAGTTTGCTGCAAACTTACAAACATGGCTTTGGTTTTCAGAGTATTTTTGAATTTAGCAAACCCTTGTAAGCAATTTTGAATATTTATTGCTATTGGCTGTTTGGTTCTAGAAATGTGATGAATGAGGAGGAAAATTGTGCCAAAGGGCTAGAAGAGATTTTTCTTGTTATTTCTTTACTAGAAAGCAAGCAATTGAAGTTATTTCTGTTCCCTTTTTAAAGAAGTGTTATCCCAAGGTTATATAAACTGTACTTTGTTGAAACAACTGGAATATTTTTCTCTCACTGACTTTTCCTATCCAATGATATATTAAAAACAATAGCCAATCTTATGCTGTGACAATCAAAAATATTTTTTATCTGGAAAGTCCCCTGGTAGAAATTAGATTTCAGAAGCAAATGCTTTGATTAAATATTTGCAAGGCACAAACTGTGAGAGTTAGGCAGAAGACATACCTCAGATTTATTCATTAGCATGACTATTAACTGTATCTCTTTCCAGTTTAAAATTTAGCCTTGTTAATAACAAAAATAAAATGTGACATTGACCATTTATGTAATATCTGAAAAAGTGACTTTCTGGTAGGAAAGTTGAGACTCCATTCTATGTGCAATTTGTGTTAGGGAAATGTTTTCCTTTGCTCTTTGTACATTCAACTTCATCTTTCTTAGAAATACAAAAGTAATCATCATTAGATAGAAGTGCTAGGAACAGAGAGTCATAAACCTACATGAGGTAATTTATTTCTTGTGCCTCTGCTATTCAAAGAGTCTCCATCTACATTATTCTCAAATGCTACATACACTATGATTTATGTATCTTTCTTTGGTATCATCATATATTTCCGTATATTTCATTATTCCTATTCAGAGAATTTTGATCGACTTCTAACATAGCTCATTCTCTCTGTAATTTAAATTCATCACTGTTAATGCTATTTTCAGTTGAAACAAAGAGAAGCACTATCACTAAATTATATCTGTTCTCATTTTAAAGATTGTATTATTGTTTAACTTTTACTTCTCTACAGCAAAAAACATTTCTTCAAAAAATTATGCCTTGAAAATTACTTTCATGCCTTTTATAATGGGTCAAGAGCTAAACAAAAAATCTGTAATTTGTAAAGTAATTACAATAGTAAAAATGGTTGGGCCAGCCAAATAGCTCAGCAAACTAAAGTGCCTGCTTAGGCAGAGCGGCTGGGATTCCATACCCTGCCTGCCATGCCGGCCTCGCCTCAGGGGTGTGTTGAGACAGCGATTGAGACTGGGCATGAGCTGGTAATCCCAGCACTTGAGATGCTAAAAACATGTGAATCACTATGTCTGATCTGTGTAGTGAGACCCAGTAGAACTTGTATCCTGTAGACCCTATACTAAATACGTAAAAAAGAAAAACAAATGGTGACATTTTGTCATTCCCTTAGTATTAAGGCAAGCTAACTGAATGACTAGGCACCATGTAATTGTGAATAAACCATTGATTACATTAAATGTCATAAACAAATTGAGTGTCTCCTGTCTCTTGGGGCTTACAATATATACTGGAAGAGATAACGTGGATAAACAAGTGTATTTGTATTTAGTAGGCAAACCTGGAGTCAAATTTTAGTTCCATGTTCTGTATCTCCAGGAGCAATATGGGCAAGTCAACTAAAACACTCAATGCCTAGCTTTTGCTAGGATATTTTGAAGATTAAATGAAATGATTTGATGTAAGTGATAACTCAGTTCTGACCCTCAGTATGAGCCACAAGTTATAGCAGTAACTATTCACAAGAAATGCTGAGTACATGTTAGGTGTCAAGAATTCATTTGAGACTAGATCATCTCTATATTACATGACCCAGTCCTGACACCTGATAGTCTACGATAGTCTATAAACAGCAGTATGTGAATGGATAAATACATCATAATGTCATAAATTCAAAGCAAAGACAAGACAGGGCTCTACAGATGAAGGTAAAATGAGCATGTAATACCTCCTTTGCAAGCTTTGTGGTCAGGAAGAGCAACTGAGATCTAAAAGTAATTGCAGATGAAATCAGTAAAAGAAGCATGAAGGATGTTCTGCATCAACTTAGCAAAACATCCTAGAGCAGTTGTAATTTCACAGCAATTTCTTGTAACTCAAATTTTAAACATGGTGTTATGGTTTGTGTATAGGTGTCCCCGCAAAGCTTCATGCTGTCATGGGGCAGCTTCTAGAATTTGTGATTGGTTATTGTGGTAATGTTCGGTGTCGGAGAAGTGACAAAGAAGTGTCAAAGAAGTGACAAGAGACCCGATGAAGTTAGTTCAGAGGACTCACCGAGATCCCGTACTCAGTGAGCCAGCAACCCAGCTTTATTCAGGATAGTCAGTGTGATCTCGTGCACAATCACCCAAGCAAAACAGAACCATATGCTCGGGCACCAGCATGACCACGGTCTCATCAAAGTAAAGGAGGGCCACGTGCACCAGCGCAACCAAGCCCTCCATCAGCTTCCATCCTAGGGTTCACTCAGAGGTCAACCAATAGCATTTCAGGAAAGGGAGAAAACAATTACGGACCCCAGGTGAAGCTGCCTTACCGCAGCTGCCTCTGGGCCCAGTCACTCTCTGCCTTTCCAAAAGCCCATCAGACTACAGTGATTGTGGGTGTGGGTGCTGCACCTCCGCTGGGGCAGGTGATTTGCATTACAATATAAGAAAGAAAAGTTAGCTGCTGGAGCGGCTGCTCCTCTTTCCTGCGTTCTGGCTCTGCTGCCATAGAAAGGATTTTTCTCTGCCATGCGTAGCTCTGCCTTAGAACCAGCCAAGTATGGACTGAAACCTCCAGTAACTGTGAGCTAAATAACCCTTTCCTTCCCTAATTTGAGAGTCAGATGTTTGTCCCAGCAACAAGAAAAGAGTAACTAAGACACATGGCTAGAAACTTGGTTAAAAAGAAGTTTAGTAAAAGGAAAAGGGGAGACCGCAAAGGCCAAACTCCAACGAGGAAGGAATAACAGTGCTGGGGAGATATCTGGGCTTTATATAAAATTCAGCAGGTACTGAAATGTCCACGGGATAAAGAGCTGAGAGATGGGGACATAAACTTTCAGGTGTGGTGACACAAGTGGAGGAAGTTCCTGCCTGATATCTTATATTCAAGATAGACGTGATCTCTTTGGATTAAGCCGGTTGCTGAGGATGGCACGGAAAGACTGAGGTAGGTGTTTTAGCTAGTTGGGAGATTTTCCTAAAAAGCCCCATTAGGACTTGCATTGACTGTAGAATTGCAGAAAGATTTCAGGAGGTCATGGAGGATAGTATTAGGGTATATAAAAATGTGATATGGCCTTTACGGAAGTATGCAGCTCAGATACACCTGCAAGAAAGGAACCCACTCTCCTATAAAGAGTGTTCACAGAGCCTCTAATTGTAAGCTTGGCCAGAGTTTGCTTTAGGTAGGAAGAGCCTCTTTAAAAAGCATATTGTTTCTCCTTATTTCTGGAAAATCTGTACTGTGACACATAATATTAAATGGAGCATGTGTGCATCTTTTCTTCCTAGCAGTTTTCTTTTCTTTCTTTCTTTCTTTTTTTTTTTTTTGTCTTTTAGGGAAGTGTCTACAGGGTGTTCAGGGTCTCACTACTAGATTGGACTCATAGTGATCTGCCTGTTTATAGCCTTTCAAGAGCTGGGTTACAGGTGCACACCACCATGCCCAGTTTCAGTTGTTGTCTCAGTGCACCCTGGCAGTGGGGCAGGCATGGAAAACCTGGGGATTTAACCCTAAGCCCCTGGGCCTGCTTGCAGGTGCTTTAATCCATTGAGCCATTTGGCTGGCCCACTAGCAGTTTTCAACATACCAGGTTCAAATGCACATTAGGCAGACCACTTGCAACCTATACTGAGGGATCTATTAGACAAGTGAAGTAGAAAAGTCAACTGTGGATACAGCAGGTGGCAGAGTTAAGTGGTAGATATGGTCACATGATCACAGAGAAGAATGGGAAGACAAGTGCTCTGAGGCCAGGATTTCATGAACTAGAAATGATGGCAGTGATAGTATATTGATGAAGATGTCTGTCAAAAACTGTGCTATATTATACCTAATTACCCTGTAGAAATCTGTACATCTTGTCCTAAATATAGCAAGGCTGTTAGTTGCTCAGAGTACAGCAGTGCTTGGGCTACGTAATGGTCATGTTGGTCTGTCACTCCTAATTCCTTCTCTCAGGATTCTCAGAGGCCAACGGATCAACTAAATAAACTAATTGAACTTAATTATTGGATGACCCAGTGTGCTCTGCATTCAGATAATGTTTATCATATGTACCAGCACTTGTGCCTTTTTACTCAAATGAATGATTATTTTGGGTTTTGTTAGAGCAGAGAGGTTGTAATTTGGGGTACAGAGAATCTTCCCCTCCCTTAAATGAACACTTGTGTCACTGTCCTCTTTACAGATGTAAAATTATGGAATAAATTAAATACACATTAGATACTTGACTCTAGTCTTAGGATTAGTTTTGAACTATCTGCTATCCTATTCATTGCTTCACAAGCCCACCTATATTACCCACAAGAGTGAATGACACATGTTAAGCTCCTAGTATATATTTGGAAAAATATAGTTGTGGTATATTTAATCTAGCATTGCCTTCTTTGAACAAATGCAACCATGTCTTATATGTGAAGTTAAATATGAAGAATTTTTTTTTTTTACAGTGAATTAGCACAGCTAATGTCATTGTTGAGTCTATGGTGCCTTAGGTTAGTAGTATCCATGGTGTCACCCATAATGATGTATAACTTTTGAAACAACTATGTTTTGCTTTTAAGGTAGCATTCTCTTCTATACAGACATACTACCATAACTTTTAAGCATTTTGATGTCTTACTACATATGCTCCTAGAGTTTTATTTTAATCCTCTTAGAAACTCTGTGAAATAATACCATTATCTTCATTTTGCAAATGACAATACTGAAACCCAGATGTATGGAGTAATTTGCATGAGTCTAATGAGCAGCAAAAATGAGTATTGACCTCAAGCATCTGCATCCTGAGTCCATGTTATTCCCATGTAAATGCTCTAGCTGTGGTAGTGGTGGCAAACCTATAGCATGCCTGCCACGACCAGCTGCTTGTATCCATGCAAGCTCTAAACATCACTGCCCTATAGCCTCCATCTCCTTTTCACAGTATAATGTAAGTACTTGTGCATAGATTTAATGAACTTTAACCCATGTCAGTAACATTTGCAATTGTATTTAATCCTGTGTTTTATAGAGATAAATTGACTTTATGATGGTATCTTCATATTGTTCTATAAACATCACAAATCAGTTAATATTTGACTCACATGATTTTTGCCTGGTTGAAATGCATTTTAACTTGTCAAGCTTTATTAAAGAGCCATCTGAATATCTGTCATTAGGATACCATTTTATCTGTGCACTAAAATATTTTTGTAATGTGTATTGTATTAGATTTTAGAAATGTATGATCATACTTGGTTTAAGATATACTCTTGTCTAATTTTGTTTTTTTAAGAACAAATAATGATGACCTTGCATGTGGAATATTTAAAAACAAACCAGGTACTTGGCACCACCACAATATAGTACATGACTCTCAATATCCTCATTCATGAAAAGATAACCCTTGAATTGAATGAGCATAGTACAAATTGAACATACTTATGAGTACACACATGCAAACACATATACACATACATGATCTATCTATCATACCTCATAGTGTCCATGATGTAAAGATGTTCAGTATGTTTTGTCTTGTTGTGTTTAATCATTTAGTCATGCTAATTCACGCAAAGACAACTTGCTATAAAATAAAACAGACAGGGGCCCAGCAGGATGGCTCAGTGGTCTAAAGCGCCTGCTTAGGAAAGCTTAGGCGGCTTCAGGGATGGCGGTTTTATCTAGCACCACACACTGTGCCAGCCCTGCACTCAGGGCAGGCTGAGCTGGCCATAAAAATAAATAAGCAAACAAAAGTTCTAAAATTACAAAAAATTAAAAAAATTAAAAAATAAAACAGACAACAGCAATTATTATTTTCTTGGAGTCTGAAAATCACTGGTTGAAATAAAATTATTTTTTTCCATTTCTGAAAAAAGTGTGGGTCTCAGAATTTCTAATTCTGCCCTCTGTTATCTATAACCAAAAAAGCAGCAACATTCTGTTTGGTATTTTGACACACACTCTTGAAAGTTCCAGATTGTTGATGTGGGAAAGAAAGGGAAAAATGGAAAGGATTCACATTTTAAAATAATGTTTGTAGCTAGTGATATAGCCCAGTGGCACAAGTGCCTGCCTGGAAAATGCAAGGTCCTGATTTTGATTCCTGGTACCAGAATGAAGTGAAATGAGACGAAACAAAGCAAACATGTGTAGAGAAGCTGGTAGAGTAAATACACTTAAAAATACCACCTTTGAAACTGGCTTATCTTCTGTACTGACATATAGTCAGTAAACAGGGGAGCTCTGGCTGTCATTTGTCTAATGCCAAAGTTGCCATTCATTCCACAACAATATGTAGTTTACTGCATGAAAGTAGTATAAAAACAAGATTGATTTTTTTTCTCTATGAAAAATTGAATTAAAAGAAGTTACCATACATTTTCAGTAGGAGAACCTAAGCAGAAATCATTTAAAAATGAAGGTTTTTTTACTCTTTTAAAATTGGTCATACAGATTATTTAAGCAGATTCACACATGCACATAATATACATTGATCATTTTCATTCCCAAGAGGCCCTTGATCTCATAAAAGAGCTTAAGTAATTTATAATAGTTATTAAGATAATTCTATTTCATTTTCTTGTGGATTATTAAAAAATCTATAAAATGTCCTTTTTGGATAGTATAAACCAAGAATCAGCCAGCATGTTGTACTATTACAAGCTAGAATTAATTCTAAATTCTAGCTTCATGGAATGTTAAAGTATGCAGAATGTAAAAGGAGAAATAGAGCCATGCAGAGTGCTCAGGCTAATTAAGCTCATTCTTGTAGTATAAAGGCAGCATCTTTACAAAATTGCCAATGTAAGACTGACCGAACACTGGGAATTAGTTATTCACAGCCAACCCATTACTAGCTTGTAGATATGTGTGTGTGTGTGTGTGTGTGTGTGTGTGTGTGTGTGTGTGTGTGTCTGTATATATATTTGAAACTGTATTTTTCTTCTTCTGGTTGAAAAATTGATAATGATAGTTCTAAATTTTTTATAATGAGAAAGTATGAAGAGATTCACTTGTGTGATTCAGAGATAGCCATTTTTAATAACTGGATATTCCCTATTTATTTTAGTACAGTATTATCCAGATAACATGCTCTACACAGAAGTTTGTATATCCCTTATTTTAGTTTTTATCCTCAATGTTTCATACACATTCTGAGATTTATTCTCTAAATCCCTCATTTGAGTTATTCCAGTGTCAATCTTAGTATTTAATGCATCAGTGCTGATTTTAAATTTGTTATTGTGTTTTCAGATTTCTTGCTATTTCAGCATTCTTTGAATCTGAGCTTGTGCTTTCTTGAGCATAGATTTATGAATTTAGTCTGAAAGATAAAGTTTTTCAGTACTAAACCAATTACTATGCTCAGGGATTTGTTTATAGTAGTTTATTAATTTAGTGATTATTTGAGCATTGCATTTGTCTTCCTGTGTTGATATTCCTATATTTTTTACCTCAGTAATTACCATTGTAAAACCATTTGCTTCTTGCTAATTTTATACAAAATTTGTTATTTTAACATCAGTGATTTATAATTACACTACTCAAAGCTTTTATGGTACATATTCTTACACAGTTTTTAATGAGTCAAGAAAAACATGTTTTAAGTATAACTAGTCTTTTGGAGAATATCTTTAACACATATCTTTATAATTTCAGACACAGAGCTAGAAGAGAGTATTGACTAAGTCCAGTGACTGTGGAAATTATTTTGTATATTTTTATAGCATGCAGATTAGCTTATACAATTTTTTGTTTATACCTTGTTCTGGATTTTCACTGTAGAAATGTGAAACACATGGTATTTGGTATTTAATAATGATTCATAATTTGCATAGGATAGGGAAAAATCTCCCCTATTGCTTTATGTTGAATTGTGTTAAATTGCACATCTGATCCACCCATGTTGTTGAACCTAAAATAGCCTTACAACCAAATAAATTTTATGACACTAAAATATAATTTAGGTAAATATTACATTGTGCATTGAGTTTCTGACCTGCCAAGAAATAAGAAAAGAGGTGGAACAACAGAAAGTGGTTTGAAATAAATATCAAGTATGTGTCACCCTCCTCTCACACAGTTTTGAAGTTTGTTAGAAAAGGAATGAATATTCGTATGGTAGTCATTTATGTTTTGTACTCTGAGCTTTCCCCTGTCTGCCCTCTTGTGGGGCTACCAGCAAACAACTGAAAGCTAAAATAATTAATGGTGAGAATTCCAAAAAAAATATAGGCAAGCAGAGATAAAATGAGATTCAGTTTTGTCTTATGTTACACTATGATGTGCCACATATACTATTAATAGTGTGCTGTATGAAATAGATTTTGTGGAATGAAGGACTTTGATCACTTGAGCTGACTAGGAAGAATAATGCAAAAGATTTAGAGTTACTGTTTCCTGTATATACCTGACAAAATATAGAAGGAAAATAAATTACCTGATTTTTTTCTTATGGTTAAAAATTACTATTTTGATTATGCTCTTTTTGGTGACAGGTACTGGTCTCTTTCTTTTAAAATAAATTTAATGAAAATATTCACATGCATCATTCATTCACTATTATTCCAAAAGCTGAAACATGAAAGTTAGTTTAGTGAAAAGGTATCTATGCTATAAAATTGATTCATTTTATTGAACTAAATGTAAAGCTTATTTGATTTTTTCCATTAATGCATAACATTGTACATATTAATGAGGTGTCAGGTGGATTTTGATACATATATAGATCGATGTTTAAATAAGTTAAACATACCCATGAAGTTAAACTTGTGATGGTAAACCTTTCAAGTTTTAAAAATGTACAGTCTGTATTATTATGGATAATTGCCCTGCTGTGCAATAGCACGCCATGATTTCTTATTCCTTGCAGTAACTTGATGCCCTTTGAATTAAACTTTTCATATCTCTTCATCTCCCCAGGCTCTCGGAGCTGCCATTTTTCTCTTACCTTGCATGAGATAAACCTTCTTAGATCTCATAAAAGAGTGAGACACCACTGTCTTTCTCTTTAACTTAGCACAGTGGTTTCTACTTTACCTTGTCACACATTATAGGATTTTGGGCTAAAGAGATAGCTTGACCATCTAAACTGCTGCTTGGCCTGGCAAGGGCAAGAACCTAGGTTTGATCACCAGAACCCACAGTGTGGGACACTGAAACTGGGCATGGGGTCTCACGCCTGGAATCCCAGCACTGGGGAGGCTGAGGCAGGAGGATCACTATGAGTCAGAGTTGCATACTGAGACCCTCTGCCAAATAAATAAATAAATAACAGGAATTTGATCTTTTGCATAGGTGATTTATATACCATAATGTACATCCGCTACACTTACTTTAGCATCTCATCATTTTATGAATACAGGTTGCTTCCATTTCCTGCCCACTATGGGTATCCATGGAAGTACAGATATCTTTCACTACCCTGATTTAATGTTTACTGAAAACAAGTTGCTGTTTTGATTGTTCTTTTTGAAACAACTTATTCATTTATTTTCTGACTTATAGTCAGAAGCAGAATTGCTGTGGTAGGTTTACTTTTAGATTTTTTTTTTTTTTTTAGAAATTCTATGGCCATGCTAATTTATGCTCCTACTAAGAACTGTACGTGGGTTCCGTTGCCAGCGTGCTACTGTCCTTTGACAATAGCCATTCACAGAGGAGTGATGCATCTCACGGTGTCTTTGGTTGTATTTCTTTGATGATTATTGATGTTGAGCATTTTGCCTGTTGGCCGCGTCATGCTCCCCTTCAAATTGTATGTTTTTTTTTTTGCTATTGAATTGTTTTAGTTTTTATATATTGTGAATATTATCCCCTTTCTAGATGTACAGCTTACAGGTATTTTCACCCACTCTAAAGGGAGAGAATAAATAACTTCATTTGATATAGTGTCTCAGATATTTGCATTTGTACATGTCTTCCTGGGGAAAAACATTAATTTTGCCTAGAATGTTATTGTAGGAAAGGTCAACTATAATCCGTTGAAATAAATTTGAAATTTAAGAAAGGCAAGCCTGATTTTAAATTTTAGTGAAATGCTTGTTGTCTTTAAAATGTCTGTAGCTTTTAACTTTGAATTTACTAAACACTGCAAAGATGAAACTACAATTAATCATCACCATTTCATAAATCGAGGCTAATTTTAATGTTTAGTTAAAAGGACAATCTCTGCAATTATACCCAAGTTTTATTCAATACTCATATTTCTTAATCAACAACCTAATGTGTACATAATAGCGCTTGCATTTTTGTAACTAACCTATCATAGCTTATTTGAAAAGCTCACTCTGAGCTGTATTTTTCTACAAGGTAATATTTTCTACCAATTCCCACTAAATCATTTACTTAATTGCCATGACAGCCTAATGTTAGGTATTTGGGAGAAAATTGTAGCATGTCCTTGGTTTATAGTTAGTTTTCTTTTTTAATTAGTGACTTTAAATATTAACATTTTTATTTCCTCCACATAGAGCCTACCTATGTCTCTCAGGAGCACCAAAATAGTGGCTGTCTCTTAAATAGTTTCAATCTGTCATAAGTGAGAAGTACTTTTTCTTCATGGACCTGGTACTTGAAGTCGTGGCCTCCTGGAAGCCATTCGCTTCTGTTGAGGTATTTAGACAAAGAATCTTGGAATCTAGTCAGGTTTGTACAATGTTCTAACTCATGGCTTATGTGTCTGACAGTAACATCTGGTTTCACAGATGCTGAATTCTAGAAAGCCATAATTATTTTGAGAGAAGAGGGAAGTTGTCTTACACAGTTATTATCATGCTACCACCTCAGGCGTTAGGAAGAGGTGAACATTTTGTACTTCTCCGCCAGCATATGTTTTTCTCAGTTTTGATGATGAAATCTCTAGATTATATACAACATTGAGATTGAGAATATTATGTGTTTTTAAGCAACAGAAAGGCTTCAAAATCACATAAAGAACATGATAAAAATGTTTTGTCTTTTCCAAGCACCTGCCCAGAACTTACGGAACTAGGTGGCAAAAATTCGTAGACTAACACATGACATAGAAAAGTTGAAGAGAGAATAACATCACTTGGTTTCATTTCGTGTCTTGGAACCAGTCATAAATAAGGCTCTCAGATTTTGTATCAATTTAAGGACTTATTGCCATAGGTTTATCTCAGGTGTTAAATCTCTGTGTCTGTCTGTCTGTCTGTTGATCTGTCGGTCAGTCTGTCTGTCTCTGTCTCTCTCTCTCTCTCTCTCTGATAGATTATTATTAAAAAGGATCTGATAGGTGCCAGTGAGCTATACATTGTCTTCTATAGAAATATCTTATATGCTGGATGCACCCACAAGAATCATGCCATAGAGTTTTTTGGAAATATTTACCTTCAGAAATTTGGAAACTAACATTTATAATTTGTAGCATACTAACCAGGTTAGGTATCCTGACTTAATTTACACCCATTTTACATACTTAATTGGAGCAAGTAATAGTAATTTTTGAGATCTATAAAGATGCTTAGGTTGAGTATGTGCAATTTTTCTTTATATTCCTTTTGCTGTTCACTCTGATATGAGACTTCTGTTCTTTGACCCAGATGTGCTTTGTTTCATCAAACATTAATGATAGGTGCTATGTGTAAGGCATCCTAGTAAGTGTACAGTACATAATAGTGACTGAAATGGACAGAACCTATAATCCTGCTGTAGTTCCCAGGTTAGTCATGGGGACAAAATGTCGAAGGCCTATAGGACCAAACAAGTAAAGATGATGAGAGAAACTGGGAATGTGAGCCTGTAGTTAGTGGCAAGGGCTGTGGCTGGAGGAAAATAAACACTTTGCCAGGTGGAATTGAAATTCAGCTAACACAATGAATCCTAGTTAAAAAAAAATGAGATGCATCTGTAGTGGGCAGTTGGGCTCTTTGCCTGGACATTTGAGCTTCCGGTTCTGAGTCACTGCAAGGGTGCCTCCAAGTCTGAGAATTGCCTGAAATTAGAAGCTGCTTCCCTTACCAGCTATTTTGTGATCAGCCACAACCAAAGACCAGCCCTCAAATGGTGAGCACTGAGGCTGTGAGAGGTAGAATGTTCAAATTCTGATTCGCAGAGCAACTGCATTTTACTCGGCTGGACACACATGGGAGGAGGCCCTGACCATCCGCCAGTGAGGAGAGCCGCTGGCCGACTGGTCCAATCAGATTGAATGCTTGTGACTGACGTGTTGATTCTTTTAATTAATAGTGGGTTTTACACCATTAACAAATTGCTTATTGTCATATAAATGAGAATGGTCTTTAATTAATAGCAAATAGACATTGTGTTTTGTATGGCAAGAGCTTAAGTAATTTAATATGAATGTATTCATATAAATGAATAAATGAAGGTATTCATTTAATATGATTGTATTCAGACTGCCTTGAGACCAGAAGTTTCTAGATTTTTTTCTTTTTCTTTTGTTTTTTGTTTTTATTTTTGTTTTACAGTACTGGGGATAGAACTCTGGACCTTGTGCTTGCCAGGCAGGACCTTATCCTTCTAAGCAATCTCCCCAGCCTTTCAGATTTTTTTATTAAAAATCATAGCAAATTGTTTAAAATATTAAATTATAATAAAAGCAATTATTTCATCATATATCATACACAGACACACACATACACACACTGATGAGTACATATACACAATGGCCTAGTATTGTATGACTTTAAACCCTATATAAAAATATAAACTTCACTCTATATATATTTCACAACATGTGAAATCGCCTAACATTTTTTCACACTTTCAAATATGTTCATGCATATATCATTTATGAAAGACCTTGAGTTAAATAGTAGTAAAAAGCAACAACAATAAAATAACAAATATTAACATTTTTGAGTGATAATTACCTTCTCTACACACAGTCAACATCAAGGAAATGGAGTAATGTACATATTAAAAATATTTCCGTTTTAGCCGGGCGTGGTGGCTCACTCCTGTAATCCCAGCACTCGGGAGGCTGAGGCAGGAGGATCGCTGCGAGTTCGAGACCAGCCTAGGCTACAAAAGTGAGCTCAAAGCCAGCCTGAACTGCACAGTGAGACCCTGTCTCAAAAAAAAAAAAAAAAAAAAATTCCTTTTTAAAAAGAAATTCATCATCTGCTTATCTATTTATTTATTTTTGGTACAGGGACTTGCTACATAGCTCAGACTCATAATGATCCTCCTGTCTCAGCCACCCCAGTGCTGGGGTTATAGGCATGCACTACAACTGCCACTTATGTTGTCTGGCTCAGCATGGGGCCAGCCTGGCATGCCATTCTGAGCATCAAACTCGGATTCTTGTGCTTGCCAGGCAGATACTTAGACTGCTGAGCTATCTCCCTAGCTCTAAATATATTTCTTTGAGTCATATTATTAGAAAATTAAATTATAATGTCTACTATAATAATGCTATCCTTTTCTGTCATATAACAGATCAAAGGTAAGATATCCCTTATAGTTTATATCTATTTTTAAAAGCTTGTGTCAAATAAGGCCTTGATAGTATTTCTTTGATTGAAGATTAATAAGTATTGTAACAGGGCATAAATTTATTACCAACAATTTCCAAAACTTTAACAAAATTTTAGGCATAATTAATGTATTATAAAGTTCTAATTTTCTCCAATATGCCTTTCAATTAATCTTATAAGTGATAGAACTAGTTATTTGCTATCAACTCTCATACACCATCCCTTCAAAACTTGATCTAATGATCGGATCTATTTAATGTTGTATATGAAATTTACACTTCTGGTGGTTTTCTTCTGCAAAAGAACATGAATAATTATGATTATATGGACACACAGTTTTCTAGAAAGACTAAAGAAAAGTGATATATCAAAATGTTGTAGAGAAAAGAAACTAGGATTACCTGGTGATGAAGTAAATAATATGGATGCTAAGCAATTGCTATCACTTATAAAATTCTGATATGTTCATAGTTTTCCAAGTTAAGGGTCATTGAGAAGAACTTACAAAATGTACCCAGAGAAGTCTTGCAATTTTATTGTAAAATGGAAAAATTACAGTAAAAGAAACAAACTTTCTTTGAAGTTTGGTATGTGCACACCTTTCATTTTCCTCCAGTGTACTGACCCTCTGTGCACTCCTTCACTCTTCGAAATTTCTGCTTCACATGCATAATGACAAATCTTAAAGACATTCACATGTTAGAGGGTGTCTATCTTTCCTACTCAGATAGGGTAAGAAATGGGAGACCATTGCGCCCAGGCTGCAGTACTGTGTCCAGCCAGTGTTGAAGACTGGACTGCCGCCCTAACAAATGCTCTTCTCCGATAAAGTGGTCTCTCCCCACAGACCATCAAAGGCTTCTTGGTCCATGAAGGTACACTCACACTGGCTCAGTCTAATGCATGGGTCCTACGTACAGGTGCTCAGAATACAGGTCTTTATTGTAAGCCTGTGTCACATGGAAAGCTTTCCTTCAGTGCCATTCTACTATAACATTTCCAAGTTAGCACCAGACAGATTTGCTTAATATCATATAACAGGGCCACTCATTGTCACCACATTTTAGAGTTTAGGTAGCTTTAAATTTTACACACTTAAATCTACACGTTTATGTTACCCACTGAAAGAGATTACCAGTCAGTAATCTCAGAAGTGGCTATGTTGATCCCATAGATTTGTTGAATAAGGCAAATTTGATCTCACTTTGAGCACTGGCTTGTGGGTTATAGACATGTGTCTTAGTTACTCTCCTCTCATTACTGGGACAAATACCCAACACCCAATATGAAGGAAGGAAGGAAGGGTTTATTTAGCTCACAGGTACTGAAGGTTTCAGTCCATACTCCAATGGATCCAAAGCAGAACAGCACAATGGAGAGGCCAGCACTTCATGGTGGTGAAACAGCAACAAAATGGTGACAGAGACAACTGACCAATCAGAGCAGCAGAGAGCAACAGAGACAGTCTGTCTCTCTATCTCTTTATATTACATTCAGACTCTCTGCCTCAGCCTATCCACCTTAGGTCACACCCATAATCCCAGAAGTACTCAGACCCATAATCCCATCAGTACTAAAACACATAATCCCATTGGATCATGAGTCAAGTCTCAAACTCTAAAAGCGCTGGCCACAGGATTGCAAGAGCCTTTGGGGAAACAACTAGACATAAACCATAACAATATGGAAGTGGGCTGATGTGCCGCTTTTGCACTAGAGTGCATTGAATGCAGCTTAGCTCTCTTGGAAGGCTAGATCTCTCATTGGTTCTCCCTTTCTTCCTCTTAAATGGATATAAAGTAATTACATTTGTTATGAGGGGATCAGGATTGAGTAAATTATTTCCAATAAATTGTTTAGAACAGTTAATCATGTTCCATGAGCATTCTATAATAATAGTGTGTGCATGTGTGTAAAAATCATGGATTTTTAAAAAGCCATGTTGCATTAGAATAGTTGAGAAAAAAGAAAAAAGGCATTGCAATTTGTCATCATATTTACTATATTTTCTCAGTACTGAGAAGTGATGTTGAATGTCTTTGGCACCTAAACTATAACAAACCAAGAGTAAACATGAAGTAAACAGAAGGATTAAAGTCCCAAATACCTTTTTACCTTTGATAAAAGCCACTTGGTGAGTGAGAAGATTTTAGCAAATCACACTATTTACCTTATACCAAACTACTGTTTGTTTAAAGAATTTTAAGAAAAAGTTAAAAATAAATGTGAGCAAACTTCAAGAAGTGCTATGACATGGAAATAAGGTTATATGAGGAAATAGGGGAAATCCTTTGCATTTTGTTATCAGGGGGATTTATAATTGTCTGTGTTCATATGACCTCTGAGATTTTTCAAACACATCTGGTTCAGGGTTTTCCCACTGTGACTGCACATAACAGAATGCTGGAGCACCTATAAAGCACCACATGTCTGCTCCAGGACTCAGGGAAATCATCCCGAGAACTAATAGTTCTCTCAAAGCCCCTGGGACAACATAAAATGCAGCAGAGGCTGAGGACCACTGATGCGTACCTGGTGCTTCCTGGCTACTTGGTGCCCAGGCCATGCAGTAGCTGCCTCAGCTGCCTCCTGCCTGCTTTCCTCTTTACCAGGTAGAACCTGGTTCTGTGATTTTTAGCATGTGCTACCTTTAGCCTTATAGTGACAAGAACATATTTTGCTTGCACACAAGCTCTAAGTTTTCAAGATAGCAGAAGTAGCTTAAGCTTCTTGTAATAAAGAAGATGAACATTACAAGTGATGACAACTGTCTTTGGAAGTTCCTTCATGGTGCTTTGAGTGTATGGTGACAGAGCACTGGAGGGACAAAGTGAAGGGCTTGTAATTTTATTTTTACTTCATTTATATTTTATTTTTATTTTGTTATTTTTATTCATTTTAATGAAAAAAATGATAAAATAGAAATGAAGCAGTTTCAAAACAGGTTAGTAGGACAGTACAATAATATACTGCATATTGTTGTCTTCATAGTAATTATTCAGAGGCCAAGATATAGACATGATATATTGTCTAAACAATATTAGTACAAGCCTTTTTTCTCAATGAGATAACAGAAAGTTGCTATATATCTATCCTAACTAGCTTGTTGTAAAAAAAAAAAAAGATATATATATATATATATATTTTTTTTTTTTTTTTTTTACAAAACAGTTATTTATATCCCCCTTTTTTGTTTTGTTTTGTGACAGATGGGTGTTCCACTACAGTTAGAGAAGCTGTGTTTGGAGAAATTTTTAAAGGACCTTTTCATACTCTATGCTCCATCATAGTGACCCTGTGTTATGTGTTCCACACATCTAATGTCATCTACCATAGTTCAGAAATGCATTTTGTTATGATGATTGTTCACTTCCTGTTTTAACTTAGTGGTGGTAGCTGCCTAGTGAGAATTCCCTGAATAATGAAAGCATAGGCATGGATGAATGAATACAAGCAGATACATGGGAAAATTAGAAATAAATGCAGCAAAGCACTAATTGGAACTCTTTTAACTTGTACAATTATGTGTAATGATTTTCTTCAGACTTCTCTAGGTTGTTCAAGTTTTCCGCAATGAACATGAATAATTTTTATAATGAGAAAAAAAAAAAGAAAAATTTTCCCTTCTAGTTAAAATAAAACAAAAAATAAGCATTATATACTGGTAAAATCTGTAGATATAATTTATATCTCAGTTCAAAGCTTGAGGGTAGGCCAACTACCTCAGGGATTAAAGCACCTGCAATCAGGTACAGGGGTTGAGGGTTCCATTCATGGACCTGCAATGCTGAACCCACCCCTGTGGTGCCCTGAGACAGCCATTGAAACTGGGTGTGGTAGTGCACACCTGTAATTCCTCTTCTTGGGAGGCTGTAAACAAGTGGATCGCTATGAGTCTGATAGAGTAATGAGACCCTGAACACTCTGTAGACCCTTCCCTAAAATGCAAAAAAAAAAAAAAAAAAAAAAAAAAAAAAAAAAAAAAAAAAAAAAAAAAAAAAAAAAAAAAAAAAAAAAAAAAAAAAAAAAAAAAAAAAAAAAAAAAAAAGAGAGAGAGAGAGAAAAACAAAAACAACTTGGCTCAAGGTTTGTTTTATATGTGTTGCAGATTTTCTGTAAATGTATATGGAGATCTATAATTGACATATAAAGATCATATGTGTGTTATCTCAGGAATAATTTTATTACTTTAAAAATGGTTAAATACTAATCAGAGTTTCTTTTTTGTTGTGTTTTGTTTTGCTTTTTTTGTGGAACCAGGGATTGAACTCAGGACCTTGAGTTTGCCAGACAGATGCTTATTCTATTGAACTATCTTCCCAGCCCAGAGCTTCTATAATTATATTATATAGTTGAAAATAGTCTGCCAAATAGTAGTGAATAGATTTATTAAGATATTGATCATGTATATGTATTGAATTAGTAATCAACCACTTTTTGAATTTTCTATCTTATTAATAAAGGATAGATGACTGTAAGTTTTATCTGACAAACATTTTTGTTTTGCTTTGTTTCATTTCATTTTGTTTTGTGACCAAATCAGCCCACTGTGGGGGCAGCGCTGGCGCAGGATGTCCTGCTGGAGATCAAACCATGCTCCCTACACACTTGCCTAAGCAGGTGCTTTAGACCACTGAGGTATCTCATAAGCTCCACTGACAAACATTTTTCATCTTACTTGTATAGTACTTTCACACAATTTTCTTGCTGGCACTTACCATTTATATGTTCACAATAAGGTAGCTGGAAATCAAACAGAACAGGTACTCAAACAACTATGATGTTTTAAGATTTAAAAAAAAATAAAATTCTGAAACAGCGTGATAGGAGGGTAACAATATCCCATGGATTGCCTGTTGCTATCTTCAAGTCATTTAGGGAGAATCCAAGACAGCAGCATGTAGACATTCAAACCATATTAGCACAAGCCTATCCCTTCAGTGAGCTGAGAGAAATCAGCAGCATAATTATTTTAATATAATTTGTAAATTGACTGTAATTGCCACGTGTTTACTGGAAGGTAATCTTGATTTCTCAGTTTCCGTCCTTTGATAGAGGCATAATTTGATGCAATTTTGTGTGGTCAAGAACAGTTGTCTAAGTAGCTGACAGTGTGGAAATTGATTGGCATATAGAACCCATTTCGTTCCGGGTCTTCAATATTTTATGCATTTAATTAACCAAAATCCAGGGTTTGGGAGATAGTTCAGGGGCACAACTGCCTGCCTGACAAATGCAAGGTCCTGGGTTTATTCCCTGATTCTGGGGGAGGGGAGTATTTATTAAATAACCAAAATCCAGTTTTTCTGAAAAATTAAAATTGACTTTTCAGCTTAATACTTATCAGAATCAAAAAGTTATAGAAGAGACATATAACTTTGTAGATACTTAATCACACTATGTGGAAGATAAACACTCTACCTTTACCTAAACTTCTTAGTTTTGGAGTTTTGATGTGGAACTGGAGTGAGATGCCATAAGGTTTCTTCAGTCGCACTAGGTTGCTGCATCCCCTTATGTGCACTCGAGCTGAGTCATCCTGCTAACTCTTTCACTGTCCCGTGTTCTTGATGCGTATCAGGAAAGATCTGGCTCACTGGTTTCATCCAGAAGGACACACTTCTGTCTCATAATAACAACAATTTATTTTTTATTTATTTTTTTATTTTATTATTATTATTATTATTTTTGTCTTTTTGAGACAGGGTCTCACTATGCAGTTGAGGCTGGTCCTGAGCTCACTTTTGTAGCCCAGGCTGGTCTCAAACTCGCACCAATCCTCCTGCCTCAGCCTCCTGAGTGCTGGGATTACAGGCGTGCGCCACCACGCCCGGCAACAATTTAGACCTCAAGCACATACACAAGAAACTGTGGCTTATCATATTGAATTCAGCACATACTACTCTGTGACAGATTGGCTGGTGCCCTGCACACCAGAGCAGAGTGAGATGGCATAGGGCGTTTTTATGGTTAATGATAGGCTTTGCATTTGTCTGAGGACTGGAGGGTAGAAGTTTTGGATTTCAGGCTGACTTCAAAATCTTCTAGGGCACCCTTATTTTAGTGCACTAACAGAACAAAAACAAATGGAACAAAATTGGAGATGAGTGTCTTCATGAAAACAAACAGGATGAGAGAGAAAAATGAAGCCAACAGAATGACAGAAATTAAAGACTATCTTCATATTTAGCATAATTTTAGGAATCACAGTAGCTTGGGCAGTCTCTCTGTTGTTTCTCCTCAATAATTCTCATTTCATGGTTCATGTTTCTCTAGATGTTTTGTCATTTATGAAATGAGAGTTGGGACAAGGTCACCGGCTCTTAATTCATTAGTGTCCCCTGGGAAGCTACTTACATGCACTGATTTCTGATTGCAGCTGCAAGGACGAGATTTGCTAGGGTCAGTGCTGAGACAACAAGTAGCTTTAACTTAAAATCCAAGAACTTCTCATCTACCATTAGGCTAGATGATCTGAATAATACTTACTATATATATGGACACATAAGACATGAAATTAATACTGGAAGAGGGTTACAGACACATTAGTATTCAACAAATTCAACTTGAATAATATTTGTAATTTTATATATTTGAAAAAAATATTTAATTACTGATGATCTTCAAGAAGTTTTGTTAAATTTAAAAGTATTTGTGATGAAGAGAAGGAATTATAATCTAGAATGTTCTATAAAGGTTTCAATGTGGAAAGATTTTCGACTTCTCATGAAAGAAAAAATTAGAAAAAAAATCATAGCAATATTGTTATTTTCTTTTATTTTTTTGTCTTTAATAAGAAATTCATATGTATTTACAAGGGCCATTTATCAATAAATTTATATTTGGATTTTTTTAAGCATGGCAGTGAATTAAAATAATTTAAATTGGCTATTTTATTGAATGCTCATTAAATTGAATCAAATGTGTAAAATTTTTACAGAAAGTACAAGCAAAAGCTGAGAATTTTAATATGACAATCACCAAAAACTTTATAATCTTTAATACTTGTCTATGTATATTCCTCATGGTCTTTAAAGCAGTCATTTAGGCATCATAAAGTTGGTGTCTCAATTCTTGTGTACAAACAGCAGAACTTATTTATTGCTAACGTAAGAGAAAAAAAGAGTGTGAAGGTGTGAAGAACAGTCAATTAGTTGCTCAGCAAATCTGTGTGAATACTGAAGAAAAGGGCAGGCTTAATGGACCAGCATGGCGCACAATGCTGTTGGTAAGAAGAAGCCACAAAACAACTTTCTTTCATAATACTGCTTCTCATGTTAAGGGAAGGTTTAAAACCCTCAGAATTGTAGAAGTACCAAACCTTTTCCATGTTTGACACCAGAATTTAAATTCTGAGGCTGAGTCTGCCTGAGAGCACTGTTGTGACGAGTTATTAGAGGTGGTATCATGGCTTGTGTCTAGGTGTCCTCCCAAAGCCTCATGCAGTCCTGGGGAGATTTCTGGAGTTTGTGATTAATTACCATGGGTGTGGCTGCTGGGCCTCTCCTGGGGCGGGTAGTTTACATCTCAGTGGAAGGAAGAGAAGTTAGCTGCTTGAGCTTCTGTTACTCTCTCCCTAGGCTCTTGCTCTTTGCCACAGCCATGAAAAGTTGCTCTGTGCCATGTGCCGCTGTCTGTTAAAGCCAGCTGAATATGGACTGAAACCTCTAGTAACTCTGAGCTAAAGAAACCTTCCCTAATTTGAGTGTTGGGTATTTGTCCCCGCAACAAACTGAAACAGGTGGTGACTGTCTTACACCAGGACTTACTCAAGTTAGAAATTAGTCATTCATCTTAAAATATGTTATATAATGAAAAATAACCAGTGTGTGTTATGTGGACAATAGTTTTTCTTCTTTCTTTGTGCTATATTCTATAGCAAATGCAGAGCACAGATAGAATTTTTTATATGGCATATTTGATGTCCACATCATGAGAAGAGTGAAACGATTTGTCACTGTGGCTCTCAGTGAGTAAACTGCAATCATTCGAATGGTGCCTAAGTTTATCTGCCAGTTTATCCAGTACTGTACACCGAACATTCTTCTCACTACCTTCACTTTCAACAACATGTTTACAAAAGTTTCATATCTGACGTTCTTTTAGATATCTTTGTCTTCTATTTTACCATAGCAAATCTATCACAGAATTTCACCCTTTTTTTTTTTTTTTTTTTTTTGTCTTTTTGAGACAGGGTCTCCCTGTACAGTTCAGGCTAGCCTTGAGCTCAGTTTTGTAGCCCAGACTGGTCTCGAATTCTCACCAATCCTCCTGCTTCAGCCTCCCGAGTGCTGGGATTATAGGCATGTGCCACCACGCCTGGCAACACCATGTTGTTTTTAATACTTTATGATTTAGGAATATTAAATGGCTTTTGCTATTGTCCCTGAACTTGTTGAATGTCTTTTGTTTGCTATAAGCTCTCATATATCTTCAAATAAGTGTAAAATGAAAGCAGACTTTTGGAGAGAAGACAATGAACTTTCCTTTTTTTGGCATCAGATTGACTCTTCATTTTAATTAGGGGCTCCGACATCCTCTTGCCAAGAGCACCCTCCTTATATTTATCTACAAGGTTTGCTACCCACCCATTTCCAGTGATGGCATATTGAAAAGTTTCACTGCATTGGACCATTGTTTCTGCATAAAAATCTGAGAGAATGAACACTGAGGGATAAAACTATGTTAGTGTTTACTTTTCAGTGTTACAAAAGAAAGGCATCTTTGGTCATGTTTATATAAGAATGCTAGAGGTTTTCTCCCTTCACCTTTGATGATGACACCTTTTATCATACACAACTAATTTAAATTGTTTGTGATTCTTGAGTACAAAAATAGGAGCCTGAGGTTGCACTGCATCTTCGTTCTGTTTGCCAACTCTCTCTGCACTTCTCACTAGGAATCAGCACTTAACAGGAAAGTTAATATTCAAGGATATTCAAGCAACTTGCCTGAATTTCATGTTCTAAAGAAATGTGGTCAAAAACAACCATTATGGGGCTGGGGAGATAGCACAGTAGAATAAACACTTGCCTGGCAAACACAAGGACCTAAATTTAATCTCCAGTCCTGAAAAAAAAAAAAAAAAGTTATGAAAGGAGCCCTGTCTTCAAATTGCTTTTTTATATCAACATGTTGACTGGATACTTTATTGCCTTTTGCATCTCTGTAATAAACTGAAATATCCATAGAGTTTTAAAACATTTTAAAATAAGTGTCTATATTTCATTTTTGAAGACATTTTCTGATTGTACATAAGCACTGATTATAAACTCTTCAAATGATGCTGTCAAGTTAAAAATGAATTCTCGATGAAGCACAATGGACTGAAGTGGCCAATTCTGTATTCAGAGCTTTGGAAAACAGATCTATTGCAAATTATATTTATATGATCTTTTTTTTTTTCTGAAATTGTCCTAGTGAGTTAGACTAAATTTAGTTCAATGAAATAGGCAAAATTTTTATGCTATGTTTAAAATATATATGAAATGAAAGTGATGTTATAAGAATAGAGGATGTAACAGAATAGGTTAAAATGATTTAAAACATGACCACTTTTCCACTTTTAAACATCATGAAAAGTTGAAATCGAGTGCACATGTTGTCCTACCTAGTTTTTATAAACTTGCTAGAAAACATTTATATTTTATTCAAATGATGAATAATACATTATTATGAAATCTTTAGAAAAAGATATAAAGTTGGTGTTAGCAAATATGTCTGCTGGCTTTTTACCAGCTAAAGATTTTTTTTTAAAATATGAGATTCTTTCTTCTAAGGGTAATGGGGTAGATACATAGCTTTTAAGTAATTCACATTGGTGTGTACAAAATACAGAAATGTAACATTCACCAAAATTGCGATAGTCAAATAACAAAAAATAAATGTGACATGAAAGGAAGATAGGAATAAGGCTAAAAGTGTAAAACATAATATTCTACACATGAATGGACAGCCGGTGTGATAGGTAGCTTTGTGCATCTTCATTTGCCATGACGGTTAACAACTCTCCTTACCTGCACAGTGCAGACTCCTGGATCCATAGCACCGGTATTTTTTTCTTTCTATTATATTGTGAGGTGATCTATTTTTCAATCCACCTATTTGGGCCCACGTGGCAGGGCTACACAGTTCTCTCTCAATGCTTCATCGCACCTTTTGGTTTGTACAAGCCTTGGGTGAGCACCACAGGGGCAGCTGCTCACACACTTGGGAAGGAAATTCAATGATTCATGAATGTACACAAGACAGAGCAAAGACTGTGTTTGTTTTCAACAATAGTCTGCAAGATTCCACTTTCAGCGATGCAGAAATTTAAATGTAAAACAGGTTCTGATCTTGGCATTGTGCCAAGCATCGACACTTTTATTCAAATCCATAAGGCAAACACTGTGCAGAAACACGTGTTTATAGAAAGGTGAAAACTATGACTGCTCATTTTGCCACATACAGTGGCTCCCTATTTTTAAATCTAATCAATTTTTGGCATTACTACTAAGTTAATATCTAAAACATTATTTAAAAAATAACTTTATTATTTTTTTATAATTCACAAAATAAACATATATCCATGAAAACAAAGTTAAATAATGTAAGGAAAAAGGGAAAAAAAATCAACGGTTCTTCTTATACATATTGAAAGATACATGAAAAAATATATATGATATACTACAGATGTTGTTCTACCTAGTTTGCATAAACTTATTAGAAAACATCTACATTTTATTTGAATGATGAATAATGCATTATTGTGAGATGTTTAGAAGAGGATATAAAGTTGATATTAGTAAATATGTTTGCTGTTAACTTCTCTAGGGAACAAATGATAAACATTAGAATGGAAATATTGAAAAGGAAGGCAAATGGTTATATTGTATCTTGGATGTGCTGTACCACTTAGGATCATTTTCTGCCACACCCCTTAACCATGCAAGCATCTAGCAGGCCTTAACTGGTACACACTGAGCAGACAATCTGAAGATATGGAGAATGAAGGGATTCAGCCAGGTCCTTTCTCCATGAGACCTGCCATCTGCTCCCCATCCTTTGTTACTTTTCCTTTGAATCCCTTCTAAACACCCAAATTGAAATGGATAAGCTCCCCACACTTTCCTAAGGACTTCATAGAAAAATCAATTGTCACTCTTAAAGTGTGCAATATTTTAAAATCTATTTTGTTCAGTAGACCATGACTTTCTTTCCAGAAAAATTTTCTGATTAGTGTTTGAATCTCCATTGCACTACATGGTACATGATTGGCATAAATTCTGATACAGCCTTAGCCAGTAAGTGACTAAATCAATCAAAAACTAGTGAATCAATAGAGTATTTTTCATAGGCCAAACTAAAAACTCATGTTATGAAATTTGTGTTCCGGTGGTATTACCTTTAAAAAGCTTATAAAATCATGAAGGTGCATTTTTTTTTTTTTAATGAGGAGAACATACGTATTGAGGGAAAGCTCTTGTCCAAGAGAGGGGCAGGAGCAGGGTCCCGAGTGGGTGTCCCCTTGGAGGTGTATTTGTATTTGTGGATCAAATACAATGTTAGTAAAATTGTAACCCAGTTGTGTAAAATTGTTATGCAATAGTTTCTATTGCCCTCTTCAAGTGTGTTCATGTTAATTAAGGAACTTGAGATGTGATGCTATTGTGGGTTGTAAAGTGCATCTTTCCTGCACACTGGAAAGTTCACGTGAAGCCTTCCTCATTCCTTGCTGTGGGGTGAATATTTCTTGCTGATGAAGATTCTTTCTGGCATCTCTCTGTGGCAGAAAATCTTCCCAAATGCAGAAAAAACTGAGTATAAGAGGTGAGCTAAGCTCGCTTGCTGTCTCTTAAAGCTCTTCTCTGGGATTAAGCCACCTACTTCTGGCTCTCTTTGCTGTTTTTAATGCCTTTCTCTTTGTCTCCTTCTTACAGTAATAGATACACTTTGGCACTAACCCTAGTCTTTCCTCTAGTACTGTTTTTAGGGTTCTTTGTATGTCACCATTTTAAATTGAATAGATACTGTTTTTTTTTTTTTTTTCTGCAATATTCAGGATACAGGTAAAATAAGGTTAATTTTATCTCCCTAAAACTATGTTTGCAGGTGTCTAAGTTGTCATTGTATAATTATTTCCTCATGTCACAAGAAAGAACAATCGACATTATTTTTATTGTCACTTAAAAATGAATCTAAATGAATTCCCATTGTACAGTAAGAACATAAGTATATTTCAGCAAAATTTAATTATCTAAATCAATTCTAATATATTCAATGTATACAAAGTACGGAATGCATATTTTTATTTTATTTATTACAAATATATATTCTTAGCTTCCCATCAGTTCTCATAAACTAACATCTCATGGCCTGCTATAGAACCACAAAAACTGCTGTGGGCAATCAAAGTGATTGCTGAAATTGAAATGTGCTTCAAATTTGAGTTATTGTTGTCAGTGAATATGGTTAAATGGAAACAAAATCAATATCTATGTATATCCATCCATACTGTGTTACATACTGATTGTCAGAATAGTTTACAAAATCTCATGCTAACTTTTTATGTGTTGCTGTACTGTCTGAGACATTTATAAATCAAACTAAAGTATCTGATAAGGAATGTGAAATTCAACAAAAAAATAATGATAAATACAAAATAGAAATATAATTGCTATACTTTACTTTTTAAATTACTGTACTTTAAAATTATAGAAATAAATTCAAAATCCTTATAATATGACAGCAGCTAAGATTGAGGGTGCTCTCTCGAAATGGCTCACATCTACAAAACCTATGAATAGTTAGAAATGTTTTAAATCCAATTTTTAAACTAGCACTTTCCAGGCAACTAGAAGCGTTAGGAAGAGATTCATATTACAAAAGCATAAAATAAGCAAATATTTTGAGTTTTGATGACCAACCATAAAATTTTCTAGGATACCAGTGGTATCCTGAAAACCCTATCAGTCATTAATGGGGATAGCATTTCTCCAGCAAATATTATTCCATAATAGTGCTCCTACTTATGAAACTCCTTTTCTGTGCCCCTGTCAGTCTTAAGCACTCTGACCCTTGGTCCCTTTGTCACATGCCTTTAACTGGCTCTTTATCTTCTTCTATCTCAATGAAAAAGAGGGAGGCAGAGACAGAAAAGGACAACCTTAGTTTTTCAGAATTTTTAACTGCATCTACAAAACCTCATTTGACATAGCTGCACTATACAAGGAGGGGAATACAGGCAATTGGAAAAGCATTATTTCTGTCTGCATGTTCATCTATTTTTGTCTGAGATTGTTTGATGCAAGTATAAACTTGACAAAGGCCTAGGGGAGGAAGTATTTTGTCTTAGGAAACTTCTCTAATATGCGAAGACTATCAGTTTAGCTTTATGCAAAATAGCCCGATTCTATTCAATAAGCCAAATCTTGCTAGTATCACATAATAATTGATTTCTATGCCTTTGTCAGACAATATAAAACTCATCATAATAAATGGAATCTAATTTTTTTTAAAAAGGGCATTTTCTAAGGCAGCACAAAATAAAGTTATAGCTCTGTGGTCACAAAAGATATATTTACAATTATCTTACCCATGCAAACATAAAAATCATTCAGTGTGAAATGCACAGATTTAAATAAATCAGTTCCCAAAGAAATGGGCTTTATAAAATTGTCTTTTACACCATCAAAATAGAATGTTGTCTTTTCAAAACAATTTCCAGATGAATAGCATATCATAATGTATATTTGCTGGCACATAAATAACTGCCTGAAAACAAAAAGATGGCAAGCATAGATAAAATGTGAAGTTACATGTTGCAAATAAAGCTCATATTTTTTTGATTCACTGCTACATCTAATTTTGTGTCTATATGTATCCCTTCCCAGTGCAGCACCTGAATACTAAGATAAGTCCCGTATGTTTAGACACTAACATTACATACACTCATGCAGACGCTGTGAGCATTCAAACAATATGTAATTGACTAAAAATCCAAAAACCAAAATTGAAGTAGAAAAATGCCAGCTCAGTTATCCTATACTACGTGACTGTTGAAACAGTGAGAAGGGTGATGCATACTTAGGATGAAACCAAACAAAACATAAACACAACTCACACCACCACACATAGACCTGCAGTACAGTAGAGCATGAATATTGTACAACTACAATAAATCTGCAAAGATCATAGGACATTTCAAATTTCAGGGGATTAAGATCTTGGGACGATCTTGATTAAGATCTTCAGGTGATATAAGATCTCAGCAAAAAAACAAAGTAGTGAAAATGTAGAGGAACAAAACGTCCTTTTAAGAAATATAAGCAAATACAAAAATTGCCAGTGTTAAGGAAAATGATACCTTTAACTATTACAAGAGCAACACAGTTATTCACTAGATAACAAGAGACAATTATAAAGCTATTTTCTATATTAAAAATACTTTTACAAGTTAAAAACAGATATTTATTCATCAGTTAATTTAAGTTTAAATCAGCCAATTTAAAGAGGCAAAATACTCTGTTTGAAAAACACAGCTTAAAAGTGAATAGTAAATCATGTGGAAAAGTTTGCTCTTCCAGACACTGAGTCCTAGCTATCAAATAATTTTATAGTCTATTCACTTGTAGGGGAAGGCCTGTGTGAGTATTTTATCTGTGCATGATTCAGTGGCATTCTACTTATCACAAGCATCTCTGTTTGGTGTTGCATATAAATTGAATAAGACTAGTTTAAATGTCTAATGGGAAATTTTAATAGAAAGTCAATGATTATATAATAAAAATAGAAAAAGAAGCAAAAATATACTTATAAAAGATACAATTTATTTTTATTTAAAAAATGACAATAGTTTGATTTCCGTGGATTTCATCAGTGAATTCCACTATCTTTCTAACGTGAGAAGTTTAAAGTATAAATATTGCTAAAAGTAGTTCTGTCTTTGATGTATGTAACACAATACTTCATAATTCCATTAAGCTATTAGTAGAATGTCATGTATAACCTTTTGTATTTCTTTTTCCTTCATAGCTAAAAACACCTATCATTTGGGTTAACCTAGTAAGTACCAAAATGAGCCTAAATTATGTCATCTTTTGCATGCATAGTACTTTTTATCTGTGTTGTAGTTTAGTTAACACAAGACAAGTATATTTAATACTCATGTCAACAATGTTCCTTTTTTACATTCTTATGTAAGATACTGAGAGCAATACTAAAAATGCAATTAGATATTTAAAAATTGTGCAAACATGCATTTCAAATAGGGTGAAAGTGCTGCAGTTTCAATTTATTTTTATTAAGATATCTCAAAACTGGGGCCAGACATAACTCAGTAGAATAAACACTTGCCTGGCAAACACAAGGGCCTAAGTTCAATTCTGACTCCCGCAAACAAACAAACAAAAAACCCTCAAAATTAAGAAGTGCTTTTTAAAGCAAAAAATATGTGAAATATAAATATGCATAAGCAGCAATGTGTTTGGTGCTGAATTCAAGTGTTAAAAGAATAAAAGGGGAAGTCTATTAAACCTTATTTAATTTGCAGCAATAAAAGTTATTTTAAAAACTTGTTATATGGATTGATCAGTAATTTGCAGTGCAAAATAAATTAGTACATGGTAATTGTGTTCACATTTTAAAGTACATTTTTCTGTATAGTATATGCATATATGATTACAGTTGTGTTAATGCCATTTATAAATATTCCTAAAATCCATTGTATCCTAAATAGTGTTTTAAAGACAAAATGTTTCATAAAATCATAATCTATATACAACTGGCTAGCCAGAAGACAAAAACTTAAAATTAAAAATCAAAATCAAATATTATATTCACACATAGATAGATAGACAGATAGATAGATAGATAGATAGATAGATAGATAGATAGATAGATAGATACATAGAGATTATTTTTAAGGTACTGGAGGTTTCAGCTTGGGAGTTTGTGCTTGACAGGAGATGCTTGTGACACTGAGCCATCTCTCCAGCCCCTTGGAGCAGTATATTTGATAGCTTCCGTTATTTATTTATTGACAATTATTCTAACATGGATCAAAACTCTAAGAAAACTTTTAATCTATAGGCAAAATTTATGAATGATCTATTCAGTACATTTTCCTAAATGACTAATATGGGCAGTGAACAGTGTTTATAATGTGGAAGGCAGAAAGATGGACAAACCTTCAGAGATTTTTGTACTTGCAGCTAAAAAAATCTAAACACAGAAAATAAGAACAGAGCCGGGTGTGGTGGCGCACGCCTGTAATCCCAGCACTCAGGAGGCTGAGGCAGGAGGATTGGTGTGAGTTCGAGACCAGCCAGGGCTACAAAAGTGAGCTCAAGGCCAGCCTCAACTGCATAGCGAGACCCTGTCTCAAAAAGACAAAAAAAAAAAAAGAACAGAATGGAGAAAAATGGGGAACATAAAAGCAAAACAATTATTAATTACTTTTTAAAAGCAAATGTAGGAGATTGAAAATCATTCAGGAAGTTAGAAAGCATGTACAAAACAGCATCATGCAAAGTCTTAGAAGAAAGATAAAATAATTTCCCTCACATAAACTAAATAGGGCCAGAAAGACAGCTCAGCTGATTAAGCACCTGCTTAGGCAAGCACAGTGACTAGGTTTCAATCCCGGGAACCACATGCCATGCTGGCCATAGCCCCAGGAGCACTGAGCTAGCCACTGAGTCCTTAATCCCATCACTGGGAAGGCTGAAAGCAGTGAGATCACCACAGTGAGACCCTGTACCAAATGCATAAAAAAATAAACTAATGAAAAAGTTTCATTGCAATTTATTTATCTTTTTAACTTTGACCTATATATTTTTATTTTTTATTGCATTTAATAAAAAATAACAATGTGAGCCGGGTGTGGTGGCGCACACCTGTAATCCCAGCACTTGGGAAGCTGAGGCAGGAGGATCGCTGTGAGTTCGAGGCCAGCCTGGGCTACAAAAGTTGAGTTCAAGGCCAGCCTGTCTCAAAAAAAAAAAAGAAAGAAAAGAAATAACAATGTGACATTTTCAAAACACATTTGCAATATACATTTCCAATATTTGTTACAATGCATATTGTTGTCCTAGCAGTGATACAGAGCACAGGGTGCAGATGTGATAATTTTTCTAATCATTATTGACACAAAAAAATCTCTTCTGATTGAACTAAGAGAGAGTTGTATACATAATCCAATGTTCGATAATCACAGTGGGTTATTGGCAAAACGGGCAATGTTGGAAGCTGTTGATTTCAGCCTTTTATAGCTCAGCATACTAATCTAGCTTTATGCTTTATGCCTCATGGTTAAACTTTTCTGAGGGGTGCTTAAGGGCAATTTAAAACAAGCAATTATCATTGGAATTTATTAAAAAGCCACCACTGTGGGATGATTATACATGGAAGAGTACTGAAAAACAAAACTCTCTTTTTAATAGTTCCATCTTATATACCATCAAAAACTAGCCTAAATAGAAGTAAAGGTCCCAAACTGTAGACCAATTGTATTGAAATTCTTTGAACACACAGAGATATATTTAACTTCTTTTCCATAATTCCATCCCAAATTTCCATTTAGAATTCAGTGCTTCATCCTTTTAATCAAGTTATAATGTACTCTGAGTAACAATATTTATGTATATGTCTCTTATTTTTCCTGCAAGTTTGAATACTTTTCAAGGATGAGAACTATTTTCAGTTCCTCTGATTTCGATAGTTCTTTAGCAAATATTGACAGGTGGGATACATATAGTTAGTGTATTATTGCAAAATATTGACTGTTTTGAGTACTGATGTAAAATGTTAAGGAATGAAGAACTATAAAGGTGACTAAAGTGTGGGTACAGATGATGGTTTGGTGATGATATTACTTAACCAAAGATCATTGAACATCATTCAACAGTAAAATTAGCTCCTGGAGCTCAATTAAATTTACTAGAGATTTGAGTAATCTAATCATAGCAATATAACTTTTTTTACCCGTACATAATCAAACGTGGGACATCTATTACATTACCAATATCGTATTTTTTTCTATTTCTTAAATAAAGTGACATTCTGTTTTTAGAGAATAAATCAGAATAAAAGGATGAGCACACAATGAACAGATTCCTTGTCAATGTTTTTGTTTGTTCCAAAATAAAATCACACTACAAAATATATTAATCTTTTAATTTCAAGCTGTTTTCCTACTATGAAGCCATTTAATCAGTTTACTTGTCCAAAGTAAGTAGATACCAAAACAGTATATTTATTATTTCTGTTAGAAAACCAAGGAGATAATACCACTCACCTAACAAATACAAGTTCTTTTTAAATCAGGTATTTCTTTTTTTAAGAATGATTTTCCCTATGTAGTGCAGGCTCGATTACAGGCATGCACCACCATTCAGGGCTGTCAGGCAATGTTTCATAGACCTGCCCAACAACTTGAAGTAAGATACATCACTTTTGACCCAGGATATTCACCACAATAGTGATTACCTTCTTCATAATTTTGTCCTATACTCAAGGTTATAAAGTTTATATGTCTCTTTAGGGCTCATATATGGAACTTCGATCTTTTAATTAGGAAATAAAGTCTCAAAATACAGTTCTCTTTTACAAAGCAAATCTAGGACATAAATATTCTTTCTTAGATATGTGTGTAATATTCATACTTTCTTTTACTCCACAAAAAGATGCAATCCTATCCTAAAATAATTTTAAAATCTGCTTAAAATTGCTGAACAAAAAGAAAATACAGTGCGAATAAATTCTATTAACCTATATATATATATATATATATATAACATATATATAACATATATATATATATTCTCTCTTTACGCAGACAAATAACTTTTATTTTATACCATTCACCACCTACGCTGATACCAAACACATAACAATTTTGCCATAAATAAAACTTCAATCAATGACTCAGTGAAAATTCAGTACAAATAGTTGGCTGTCTCTGAGCAACCCATTTTCCAATCATTTGGATCTTCTTTTTGAAATATATTTATAATTATTACCTGAAATATTTTAAAATCTATTAATTTCATTTCATTCTGAAACTATAACTGTGACACGGAACTTACAGTCAACAAATAGCATATAAAATAGGAAGAAATTAAAATAAAAAATAATATTTGGATATATTAGTAAAATAATGTAGTTTCAGTATATTTGGGTGACAGAGGGATTGTAGCTGGCTTTACATGAGCTACAGTGGGGGATTAGTGATGTTTTTGTTAAAAGAATGTAAGCACAAAGGAGCAAATATGTCCACTAAGTCAATTTGTTCTGGTTCAGTTCTGCTACCTCTTTGCTAATTTTTGTCTACTTGACCTATCTTAACCAACCAGCAGAAAAGGCTAACCTTGAGGTATAAAAGGAAAAGTGTTATTAATATGCTGAGCTGTAAAAGGCTCAAGTCAACAACTTCTGGCAATTGCCACTTCTGCTGATAACCCACTGCCATTATGGACTATTGGACTATATACATAGCTGCTTTCTCTTTGTTCAGTACAAAGATTTGTACTAATAGGGTTTAGACAAAATATCAGCTCTGTATCTTGTACTATGAACAACTACTACGAAGACAATGTGCAATGTATTAATGATTGTATCTGTCATACTAACCTGTTGTGAAACTGTCTCACTGCTATTTCTTACTCATTAATATTAATAAATGAGCAAAGGAGCAAATATGCAAGTGGTATCTCATACCACCTATACCCAGTAGCATTATATTCTGTCTTCGTTTATATTTTATCTATGACAGTAGAAAATTTTACTAATTATATATATAATATAAAATATGTAATATATATAATTCAACACATATATATTACATATATTATATTTTGAAGGCAATGAGATAAATGGAAACTTTCATTTGAGTGTCAGTAGACATAAACATTTTATTAACTTAGTATGTATAATAAAACATTTTTATCATTCACTTAGAATAATGAGACTGAACAAGGAATATCATAAAAATTTACAGTTACTTCTATTTCAGTCTCAACATTACCTATTGTTTTGGTTTTTCAGTCTATATTGATTCTGTAATATATGCTTTTGTATATATTTTATAGCGTTATGAGGAAATAAAAGTACAGAACAATGTGATCTAGCTGGGCGTGGTGGCGCATGCTTGTAGTTCCAGCACTTGGGAGGCTGAGGCAGGAGGATCAGTGCGAGTTCCAGACCGGCCTGGGCTACAAAAATGAGCTCAAGGCCAGCCTGAACTGCATAGGGAGACCCTGTCTCAAAAAGACAAAAAACAAAACAAAACAAAACAATGTGATCTAACATAATTGTACATGAGATACTAAAATTCTTAAGGTTTTTAAAGCTTTATTGGTATCAAACTGAGAGAATTTAATTATTATTCATCTGACTATATATAGTTTAGATAATGATATCTGTTCCATTATAGATTTTTAAGATGTCCATTATAAAAATTGAAGACATAAAAAATATAAATAAGAAAAATTTTAAATAATCTATATAATCACCCTCTGGTAGCAGCTATTATCAGCATTTTGGTATTTTTCCATCTATTCCTATGCATACTATGTATAGATAGGCAGAAAATTAAATTTTCAAACTTTTATCATACTAATTAGATAATTTTTATCTATACTGTATAAAAAGATATTTAGTAGTAACATCACCTCAAAGTACATGGACTTTCATAACTTGTTTCATTTTTAATAATTTTTCAATTTTTCTCTATTGTAAATAATATTCCGGTGATAATTCCGTGGTAGTTTCTTTTGGATGTATTCATATAAGAATAGAAGTGAAAACTATGAGGTTGAACTCATCTTTTATATCTTTTATCTCTCTAGGAAAACACATTTCATATATACATATATATATGTATATATGTATATACTATATATATATATATATATATATTGATATATGATATATCACATAGTAATTTTAACTTTAACTCCATTTAGGTTTTATATAGTTTGGTATACTTTTAGGCAATAGCCAATTTCTCTTATATAACATGCTTACAATCAACTTCTGTTTCTGTATATCTGTAAAAATGTAAGAAATATAGATATAGGATTTATTTTGGCTTTACAGTTTTCAAAAAATCTTTTGAAAGTCATCAATTTATTTGTGTGCTAAAGTAGAACGGAGAAGATTAATGAGAAAGAAGTATGTATAGCTTCGCAATTGTTATTCTGCAACTTTTTTCTGGCTCAAGAAAAATACAGTTTAGGAATTAAGAATTCATTTCAAGTACTTTATATAACAGAAATTGCCTCTCAGTTGCTTAATAAAACCTACAATATAGTATGAAATATAAATGGAGTTTAAAATCGTCAACAAAGTAAGCTTATCAGAACATTTCTATTAAACGAAACCTCTACCAAGTTGTAAAACATTAAACATAAGGGAATAAAATGTGTAGAGTTTATTCATATCTGGGCAATACTTTGAAATATTCTCAACTGGAGAGTTTAAAATGGTGTTAAGTTGTGTAAACCACTCCCTGCAACTGCAAGCCACATACAGAAGTTAACAAATATGGGTCTCTAGGTATCCATATCTATGCAACATGGAACAAATCAATGGAATAGCTCTCATCCCAAATTATAGCTACAATCAAAGACTGGTGGAACCTATATAATGATATACTCCTGGATATTTCCAAACTGGCACTTCAGAAAATGGCATGGAATATGTCATGGACATGATATAAAAGAAACAAAGCACATTTAATCTCAGGATCTCAGCTTCTTGCTATGTGGATGTCCTGTTTTCCCAGCATCGTTTATTGAAGAGATTGTTCCTTCTTTGTTGTATGTTCTTGGCCTGCTTATTGAAAGTAGATGGATTTTAAATAGGTGACTTCATTTTTGAATTCCTTATTATGTTCCTTAGGTCACCATATCTATTTTATTTTGTGTTCTAATTATGATAGTTTCTAATGTAATCTCTGCTAAAGAGTGAGTTGAGTCATCGAGATAGCTCAGCAGACTAAACTGTCTGCTTAGATAAGTGTTCAATCCACTATATCACATGCAATGTCAGCCCAGCCTCCCAGATGAAAGCAGGAGGATCACCATGAGCCTGAGCTTTGCGGTGCTATCCTGTACCAAATACATAAAATAAAATTAAATAAAATAATAAAAAGATTGCCTTAACTGTTTTTTATAGCTCTATGTAAATTTTAGGATTTCTCCTCTAGTTTTGCAAAATATATAATTAAGAATTTAGCTGTTATGTAGAATATGTAGATCATTTCAAGCTTAATGAACATTTTAAAAATATTAATTCTTGCAATCCACCAGCATGGGCTGTCAGTTAGTTTGTTTAGGGTTTCAGTTTACTTGATCAATGTTTTGTAGTTTTCATATTGAGAGCTTTCATATCCAAGTTAATACTATTTTATTTTATTTTACTTTATTTTGAAGAGTAAAACCAAAATCAAAGACAAATAGCATAAACAAGGACAGAAATAGGGTAAAATATAGCAATACATGTTATAGATTTTCAAAACAAGAATAATTAACAACGGTTGTTCTATTATCTATTTTTATCATCACATCTGTTGCTCTGATTAACAGATATAGTTATGCAAATTGGACAAATATTTGAATATTACCAATTGACCAGTAACTTTTCTGTTTTTTAAATTTTGAAAAAATTTAATGAGAATATAATAATGATTGATGATATTACAAATGATACACATTTAGAAGACAAAGATAACAGACATTCAAGCATGATCTTTGCATTACACATTGTTGTCCTCCATCTACTTGCTTAGATCACAGATATCAGCATACAGAGTTAGTCAAGGTGACAATTCTACACATTAACTGATATTTTCAAGAAACTGATGGAAATTATTAATTCAATCATGTTAGCAATCTTGTATGTTTTCCCCTTTTTTTTCCAATCTTTTTCTCATTCCTCTCATCTTCATTATTTAATCCTTAAATTCAGTTTTCTTTCCCATTTTACTATATGTATTTTACCTTTCAGATATTATCTCTTTCGGATTATTACATTAGGGAGACAATATGATATTTACACATGTGGAACTGTTTATTTCACTTATGATTATAGCTCAAATTGCATCTTGCTACCTATAAAGGCTTTGAGATTATTTTTCTTTATAGCTGTGCAATACTCCAATGTGTAAAAGTACCACATCTTTTTGTCCATTCCTCAGATGATGGGCATTTAGGTTGTTTCCAAGGTTTGACTGTGAAATTGTGTTACTATAGACATGAGTTCACATATATCACTGGGGAATGATGTTTTCAATTCTTATGGGAAAATACCCAGAAGAGGAATAGCTGGATTGAATGGGATTTCTAGTCCTAGTTTTTGGAGGAGTCTTCATACTTACCTACATAATGGTTATAGGAGTCTACATGCCCATCAGCAGTGGGGAAGGGTTCTTTTTTTTTCCCACAGCCTCTCGAGCACTTGTTGTTAGTTGATTGCTTTATAATAGATATTTTTTTCTGGGGTGAGATGGTATCTCAATATTATTTTAATTTGCATTTCTCAAGTGGCCAGTACTGTGGAACATTTTCATTTTTTTTCTTTTGCCATTTTCTATTTCTTCCTCTGAAAGTGTGTATTCATTTCAGATGCCCATTTTTGGTTTGAGTCTTTAAATTTTGAGGGTCTAATTTTCTTTTTTTCAATTTTTTTATTGTTTAAATTTAACAATGGTTATATTACACATTTTCATCATCAGATCAGTTTAGATTAATACATATAGGTATATAAGATTGATCAAACAATTAAACATTAACCTTTCTAAATCCACATTACTTGTTTTTTTTCTTTTCCCCCTTCTTTTCTTTGAAAGTTGACATATTGCATATTGTCCTCACAATCATTCTATAGAGTGCAGTGTGTGGGCATGACCCACCTCCCTATTGATGTTGCATAGAAAAAAGAAAGAAAGAAAGAAAAAAAAAGGAAAGAATATACTTCTCTTTGGACTAAGAGGAAGCAGATACATATATAGTCACAGGTTTTGCAATTGCAGTGTGCTACCAGCGAAGCTTGTGAAGTTGGAGGCTATTGAATCTAAGCCTCCTAAAGCTCATCTCACCAATCTATCTCTGCGTTCCATGAGGGTCTAATTTTCTTAGTCCTTTATATATTCTAGATGGAAATCCTTTTTCTGAGTGATTGTTGGTTATGTTTTTTTCCCAATTTTTCACTCTGTTGGTGGTTTTTTTTTTTTTTTTTTTTTTTTTTTTTTTTTTTTTTTTTTTTTTTTTTTTTTTTTTTTTTTTTTTTTTTTTTTTTTTGACATGCAGAATCTTCTCAGTAAGATGAGATCCCAGTTGTTGATTCTTTCCTGTATTTTCCGTACAGTTTAGATCTTGTTCATGAACTGCCTGTGTACCACTATTTCTTCAAAATTTCCATGTACTTTCTCCTCCAGGAGATTTAGTGTTTCTGTGATCTATAATCTATTTTGACTCTAGTTTAGTACATGGTGATAGTCCCAGGTGTCGTTTTAGTTTTTGGCATGTAGAGAGCCAGTTTTTCCAGCACCATTTGTTAGATGTGCTACCTTTATTCCTGTGAACATTTTTGGCCTGTTTGTCAAAGATAAGATAGATGGTGGAATCTATATAAAAATATTAGATATTATAAATGTGATAGCACATTTACAACAGTTACACAGTTTTTACCGTAAGAATTGCTGTGAATTTCAATGTGTTGTTTTGCATGATGTAACTTTGTTGTGTTTATGAATCCTGACAATTTTATGGTGAGATATTCATGGTTTCCTACATACAAAATCATACTATCATCAAACAAAAATGTTTTCACTTATTCTTTTCTTATTTTGGATGTCTTTTATTTCTGTGTCTTATCTAATTGCTTTGGCATTCACCTGTATCACTATACAAGAAATAGAGTAAAAACTGTTGTTTTCAGATCCTTATTTTGTTCTTACTTTGATATATTTTAGAAGAAAAAACTTGCATTACACTTAGCATAATGTTCCCTCTGATTATATGGTTTTTATTATGTTCAGGTATATTCCTTCTATACCTAATTTTTATGGAAGTTTATTAAGGAAAGAGCTTATATTTTGCTTAATGGGTTTTTTTCTTCCATCAATGAACTGACCCTAACATGTTTGTCTTTCATTCTATCAAGATTGTCTATCACATTTATAGATTTTTACTTGTTGACGATTTACCTGTATCCCTGAAGTACATCCCACTTGATCACGGGTTTCTTCATATGCTATTAAATTCAAAATTTGCTGACAAATTTTGTACCTATTTTCATTAATCAAATCACTTTAACTGTATTTTCCAAGGTATAAAACCTTCTAGAATTCTGAACCCTAGAATTTCTTTCACTTTTTATAGAACATGAGACCCAGTAATTGTGAAAAGATTATACTTTGTCTATTATACTGAAAGAAATTAACTTGGAGAATACTCCTTGGATCACTTTGTCGCCACTATCAAAATTGAAGCATCTATGTTTTCTTACCCTATTGAAGCTCTTCGTGTGCCTTCTTTACATTGCTTTTCCATCGCACCTCTAATTGTGCAATTTTCTAACGTTGTCAATCCTCAAAAGTCAGTGTTTGTGCACCATGTATGTCTTTGTGTTCCTAGAGAGTTTGCTTGATCCTTGTTGCTTAAAGTTTCCTGTGTGGCCTATTTCTTTAAATGGCCAAATGGAGCTTTTATGCAAATAATTTTAATTCTGTTTGATTCATTCCTTTTTGGAGGTTCAGAATTCTCCCCTTTTACATTATGCAATGCTTACCATGCTAATTAAGCAATCGGTATATAGACAAAATGCTGTAAATTGGTTAAAGCCACAGATAATTATTTAAATTCATTTTACCTTACCACTTACCCTTTAGCACAGCTTTAAATATAGTATAACTATTTAGTAGAATTAAGTTTTCATTTTAAGTGAATTATTTATTTTATGATCTCTTATTCTCTAAAAGTCTTGAGGATTACTGAAATTTTGGCATCAAAATGAATTAACCAAAAGCCGTAAAGTCTCAGATGTGTGCCCAACAGTCTCTAAATAAATGAAGTTAATTAAAGCTACTTGCTCTTCAAAGTTCTTTATAGATTATTATAATGAGTGCTTTGGAATTTTAACTCATAGCAGACTGCTAGTATAGAGTCACAAAGCCCTGACTTTGGAGCTTCAGTGATTTAATTTGAAATGCTTACTACCATTTGCAAGCTACAATGTGCTGAGTAAGTAACTGAACCTCAGACTCAACTTGTGAATTTTCCTTTGAGCAAAAATGTGCATGAAATGACATACATTTTGCGAATACAAGTGCAAATGACACTTCTCAACATTATTCTGAAAACTGAAATGTAATAACACATGTTACATAGACTACTTTGTTTAATGAATCTTTGTACAGAAAACAATACTGTTTTTATTTTAATTACTCTATAAGAAGATATATATTTTCATTAGACTCTTGTTTGTTTTGCCTGTGTTCATTTTAAAGATCAATGATAAGAAGATTTTTGATCTTCTTGTCTCCAGGGAGTGACGTTCAGTTGCTAAATCATATGATGATTATGTGCCGTGGGTCATGCCCAGAAAAGGCTCTTCTGAGAATCACTAAACTAGTAAGATATACTAAAGATTTACTAAACAGTACATTCTGGATGCCATAGCGATCTTAAATTCATTCTTGACCATTCAAACAGCTGTGTGATGTTATCTATACTGCTGAAAGTATATTTCAACAATTCTACTACTAGTTGTATGTCCTAAGTTGTAAGCTTATGAGCAAAGATATATATATATATTTTTTACCAAAATGTTAACAGTGTAGGTTATAAATGGAAAAATATAAACTTTTCCCTTTAATTTAGTAGGTGAATGGCGGTATATCTGAACAATGAAAGTAAAGATGTCGTAATTTATTTTAGCATGGAAAGATTTCTTAAAAAATAAACTTAAAAATCCTACATGCAAAAGGGTACATTTATCTTAACATATATGAACAGTGGTTTCAAAGAAGGATTTCTGTGCTGAGTGGCACACATAGAACAACTTGTTTGTTCTGCGTGTGAAATCAACATCAAACAGTGGCTTCAAATATACAAGGTGGAGTACCATTATCTGTCTGTCTGTCTGTCTGTCTGTCTATCTGTCTATCATATATTTACACACATGTAAAGCATAATTCTATGCACAGTAATAATTAATGACACTCTTTTGGGTGCTGGGCATCACAGCTGATGTCTGCTGCGTGCTGGGCAAGCCTTGTAATAGTGTCTACCGTAGGATAATGGTTCTCTTATTAAGGAGAGAAAAGTATGATTTGAGATATGCTTATCTTTTGATTTTAAGTTAGTATTTATCATATAAGTCACTTAAAACTGCTTGTATATGTATAATATGTAAGAAAATAAGATAATGTAATGCATGTTTACATATAAATAGCTGAAAATTAGTCCTTGAAACTCATTTTTTTGTTTGTGTTTTTGCTGCTTTGTTGTGTCATAATTGTTTTCAAAAGTTACCTTGCAGGACATATTCTTTTGTCAAAATGTTTAAAACTTTGTTATCTATCATCTATCTATTTATCTATTCGTCTATATCTAAAATAATTATCTCTTTTCCTTTGACATGAAATAATGATTCTATGACCTTTTTTTGTGACAAAGGCTCAGTGTAGGCCAGGCTTCTCTCAGTTACGTGGATATCTATCCTCCTCTTTCACCCTCTGGAGTGTTGGGATGGTAGACATGCGCCAACAACACCCAACCTGGTTAATTAAAAAAAAGAATACAGGCAAACTTTTTGTCTATGTATTTAAAAATAAGCAAGACTGAAAAATATTAACTATTATCTTATATTTTTTAAAAAATAGAAGTCTATAATTTTAAACTGCTTATTAAGTATAACTTTTTCCTTTTAATCTTGGAATTTTGCAATTTATATTTTAACAAAAATATTTTTGGCAAAGTGTGCTAGCGCCTTTTGTTACCTGGGTCCAATTTCTTGAGCTGCTTATCTCTGAAGAATTGGTTGTCTTTATTATTTCACTCCCATGTTGAATAGAATCTTATAGTACATATTCTGAATAAACAAAAATAATATCCCAACTTTATCTTTCTCTAGTACAGAGGAAAATGTTATGTTACAGACAAATACTTTTTATGCAGTTGTAAAACAGGAGACTTTTTCTTCACATTTCAAAACCCAGTAACAAAATGACAAAACATCATTCTAGTGGAGATTTAGTTTATTACATCATTTCTAGATGTTGTATTTTATAATAAAATATAAATTCACCAAGCTAAGTGATGTTGAAGAGTTGATATTTCTGTCAGAGACAAGGCTGGGGTGGCTATATTATTTATCTTCTAGAGAAGTTTTTTTTTTATACTTTACAGCCAAATAATCACTTGTTCAAGTATTCACTTCTATAGGCATTCAATCATTTATTTGTTTCATAAAACATTTAAACATTTACTGTGCTTATTGTAGTTGTTGTTCTGCAGAAAATAGTAGGGAGGGGAACAATCATGATGTGATGAACTATGGAGACGTCTATAACAAAAACATTGATAAAATGGTATGGAGACCCAAATTCAATTATTATTTATCCTCAGTGAACCAAGCATTTACACTGTTCCATACTATTTTCATTTCATGATGTTCTCTAGATATTATTTTATTTTTCCAAATGCCATATTTGAATTTAGATGTGTTTTCTTTTTCCCACATATCTATTTTTTTTTCCAGAACCTGGGATTGAACTCATAACCTTGCATTTGCCAGGCAGGCACTTGTGCCCCTGTTATCTCCCTGGCCCCTTCCCACATATCTTTTATCAGGGCTTTCTACTGCACATTATGAAAGGCAATATTATCAAAGTCTAGTTTTACTGTAAAGGATTATGTCACTTGCATAAAAAAGACTAAAAATTAATGATTAAATTTTTTTAAAAAATTAAAGTACACCAAGCAACTATATTAGTCAATCCACATGTGGAGACTGGGTATTCTATAAGAATAGGTGAGAAGTGTGTGACCAAGGAGAAACACCTGCCTGTCCTACCCCATCTTCATAATGTGTAACAATGCCATCCTGAGCCTTGAGTGCATTTGAAGAGACTCCCAAGATGAGTAAATATAGTCTTTGCCCTCAAAGAACAAATAAACACACTCCTAATATAAAGTGTTAATGATTTAATCTCGCATGTTCTCATGTGGTGCCAACCATCTTTTTTTTTGGTGTCTTTTAAATATTTCCTCCATTTGGTATTCATGTTTCCTGTGATCTGAGTACAATGCTACGCTTTTAGCCAATGTGGGTTAATGCAATTGACTGAACTGCTGATTCTAGGTCAGCTGGGATTAACTCCGCACGCATCAAAGCTCTCTTTATTCTGCAGTGTGTGTAGCTGACTCTGTTATGAACTCTCATTGTCGTTAATTTTGACAGAAGAGGGTTCTGGTAGGCAGTTTGAACCTGCACCGGCAGCAGCAATACAACTGGTTGTGTTCGAGCTTCAACAAAGAGACAAAAGAAAAATATTAGGAATGATTTTTTTTTTTTTTTTTTTTTTTTTTTTGCTTTTTGAGACAGGGTCTCACTGTGCAGTTCAGGCTGACTTTGAGCTCACTTTTGTAGCCCAGACTGGTCTCGAACTTGCAGCGATCCTCCTGCCTCAGCCTCCCAAGTGCTGGGATTACAGGAGTGAGCCACCATGCCCGGCTCTGGAATGATTTTAAAGTACAAGTTTTAAAGGAAAAAAAAAACATGTTGACTCAGCTTTAGAGTTGCCTCAACTACATTCAGGGCCCAGAATAGTGCTTGACAGACAATATTCCAGACAACTAGTACTCCCTGGGTTGATGCAGGTCCTCTTGGTTTGAGTTTTCTCAAATTTTCATGACATATGATCAGCTGCTTGTGGTACTGGAGCTGAAAAGCCAAGATATTTGAGCCATGGCATAAATGACCAGCCACAACCCAGTGCCTGACATACATGCAGCCTACATGCTGCCTTGAGAAAACCAGAACTCCATTGACCAGGAAGTCACACCTTTTGACCAAACCTGCCCTAGAACTTTTCATCCCAGGAAATGAGAGTGTTAGCAGAGCTCTACTACATGTCAACTGCTATAGGACTCCTGCTGCCTCAGATTAGACAAGGCTCCACACCTCACCAGGTAGCAGAATTAACATTGCATTTTTCTTACCGCCTTGCTCAAACTTGTCCTTGTTTCTGCCATTGCTGGGCCCTTGCTTATGCTGACTCTGGCAGTGGAGATCCTGGACTACTGTGGTGTCCCATGACCAGAGTCCAGTGTCACCATGCTGGGATACTTTATGTTGTGGGACATGAGTTACTTCTGTGTCCTGTTATCTCTGGGAAGAAAGCCATAGCCACTCTCAGCTTTGGGATGCTGGCCCTCCATTATTATTTTTCTCACAAGCATGCTGGTAAAAAAAAAAAAAAAAATACCTCAACCCCCAAATGAGTTACATTTAAAAAATGACAACAGAAAAATGGAATTAGTTACATAGTAACTGATTTGTTAATGGATTACATTTAGCCTTTTAATATTTTAATAATTTATGTGTCCTGCCTGTGTGCTACTCCTTCTTCCCATGGCTGTGTGCCAGCACTGCCTTAGTCCTCGCTCCGACTGCTGAGTGGGGCCTGGTGCTTAGGAAGCCTTGTCTTGTGTTTTACTGCTGCCACTGACTGCACAAGACTGCTGGTCCAGGCCAGGTGTCGGCTATTCACTGAGGAACACAAGTGCTTTTTGCTGTGTACCCTCTTCACAGGTGAGTTACACAGCCATTCTAGCCCCACCATGTGGTCTTGGGTCTGCAGCAGTGAGCTATCTCTTCTGTGGAAGTAAGTCATATTTTCTCATTCTCCTCTGTCTGTTCCCTTGTGGTTCCCCAGTCCACCCACTTTGGTTTCTCTCCACGCTGTTGTTTTTCCAGACTCAGCACTTTGTCCTGGAGAAGCTGAGCAGCTAGCACTCAGAACTCCATCATTTTAGAAAGGCACCTGTTGTATTAATGTAGTAAAAGGTATTCCTTTTACCTTTTTCTATTTGAATAACTTGCTACAGGTGTAATTAATGCATCATGCCATTATTTCTTAGGAGATTAGCAGGTACAATTTAATTCACAAGTGTAAATGTTTATTAATTTGCCTCCTGAGTTTTAGATGGATTGCCTGTCAGTTCTGGAAGAGATTCATTAATTGGCACTGAGTGGAAAAAATTCATTGCATTTATTTTGTTTATGACATCAGTTACTCCTTTTATATAGTTTCTAAATCATTGCTAATATTGATGTCTCACAGCCATTCCCAGAAGCCATTTCTCTTAGCTTTTATTCAAGTTATATTTCCAAGTCAGTAATTTTTGTTCTTTTTTAAAAAAAAATTTTGCTTTTATTGACGTTGATGAATTTTAACTTTATGCAGCAAAATTTGGAAGTATTTCTGATGATATCGTGCAACTTGAGATTTTAAGTATACCAATGTATGACTAAAACTTATCTTTTAAAGGTGGAAAAGACTTTGTGGATTAAATAATACATCTTGTTTTGCAGATAAGAAGAAACTAAAGAGGACCAATAGAGTTTTGGAAATCATATGCATATTATTGAATTTTAAAGAATGGAAAGGAACTTCCCTACTTAAACAGTTTTTATGTTTTCAAAGTCTCCTGACTTTTTTGAGTTTTATAATTTTTTTACAAAATGCTAGAAGTACATGTTCAAACCTGTACAGTACAGCAATAAGTGGATTAAATGACAAAGTCTTAGTGTAGATACCAGCTTTGTCACTTAGTTTTACATTGCTTTTTTGGGAAGTGTGAAATGGGAACACCTGCAGTCATAGAATGGCTTCAAATGATACGTATAAAAATAGATGTGAAAGTACTAACCTTTTGGAGGGCTTTGTTCAAGGAGGAAATGATTACATGGGCCTTTATGCAGATGTAGTGGTCAGAATAGAAGGAAAATAGCGCTGAAACCCTAGCTCTACCTGGGAACAACACTGTTGATAGGCCCTCTGAGCCGCCTGCCCTACACACCGATTTACTGTATACTTTTACTCACCTCCTTCTTTTGACCTAGAGAGTAGATAAAAAGCCAGCTTTACCAGAGTCTCCTCTGGTCTTTTTCATGTCATAGTTCTCTCTACTCCCTTTTCTCTTTATGCCACTCTTCAAGTTCTGAGAATAAAATTTCCAAAGCACAGAATGCAAAAATCACTCTATTGGTCACTGCTTTGTTTGAAAGGATTTTAATGTTGCTATTTTGTCAAAGGGTGGTTTTGATTACAAAATGAGTCTGCTATTTATTGACTTGAATTATTTCAGATAAAATGCTATAAGATATTGGTCTAAAATTTTATTGGAATGCAGAAGGTAGAATAATTAAGTAAAGCATTAGTCACTACTTTATGAAAGTTAATATGGTCACCATAAAAACCTTGAAAGGTTTTTAAAAAGTTAAAATGTTTACTTTTATATGTAAAGCTGTAACCCTTCCTTGAAGAATGTTATAAATACTACATATGAACAGTCGGGCATGGTGGCACATGCCTGTAATCCCAGGACTTTGGAGGCTGAGGCAGGAGGACTGAGGTGAGTTATAGACCATCCTAAACTGCAAAATTTACCTCAAGGCCAGCCTTAACTGCATAGCAAGACCCTGTCTCAAAAAAGACAAATAAATAAATAAGTACTATATATGTATCCTCATAAGATAGAGTAAATATATTTGTGTCTCTTTATGTTTTTAAACCCAAGGGCTAAAGAAGGTTACTGTAAAGAACTTTGTTGAAGTATTGAGCCTATTACTTATTGCCTCATCCTTTAGAAACAGATGTTACTTAACAAAATAATATCATTTTAAAACCAAGTCTTTAACTTAAATGATTTTTACATGAGAACCAAAGTTAACAGGTTGAGTGAAATGTTGCGTATAGCATCTCTTGCCGTTTTTAGGAGGTGATTAGTCATTTTCTTTCTCTTACGAGTACTTGACAGAAATTCAAACAGAGATGAATCATAGTTTCAAGCTGTTGCTCACCTTGTCCCTCCCAAAGAGAAGAGCCTGGAAATCATTCCAATAAAACCAAGAGTTAAATTCTGAAAATGCCTTAAGAGATTTGACAGAAGTATTTAGCAATTAGAAAGCTACAGCAATATGTCACATTAACTTTTAATGAAAGGTAGACTAGAGAAATATAGACATGATATTTCCAGAAAGCCCAAGTAAAAATATCTTTTTTTAATCTTTGGACAGTTGTCCCTACAGATACTGAGTTGTATTCAGGTTTAATTTTGTTCAAGTGTGCTCATTAATAAACAGGAAATTTTATAAATATTAGATATTTTTTCTTAATATATGTACACAGTATATATACTATATGAATATATATCATTTATGTACAATTCATCATATATACAAATGAGAATCCTAGTTAACTCATTGGTTTATTTTTGTATTTAAGAGACTACACAACAGAATCTCTGAGATAGTCATAATATTAAAAATGACAAATCAGCCGGGCGTGGTGGCTCACCCCTGTAATCCCAGCACTCGGGAGGCTGAGGCAGGAGGATTGGTGCGAGTTCGAGACTAGCCTGGGCTACAAAAGTGAGCTCAAGGCCAGCCTCAACTGCATAGCGAGACCCTGTCTCAAAAAGACAAAAAAAAAAAAAAAAAAGAATGACAATTCATTTGATAACCAAATATCTTTCTCAACCGTGGGTAAGATATTTAAAATGTAGGAAGCTGTCATTGTATAAGAGTTAATTTGGTCTGGAGTCACCATTTCAACACCATAGTATCATTGTCTTAAAGTTGGAGCCAAGTGGAACCTTGATTTGATTTCTCAACCTCTCTCAAAACTGTGTATTTCTTGCTGTCATGTGCATGCTTGTGTTGATTGTGCAGGGAGCACTGCTTTCTGCCAATAATCACAGTTCATTTTGATAGTGACTAAAAGCTGGGAAGATAGCTTAGAGGCATAGTGCCTGTCCTGGAAGGTCAAAGTCCTGATTTCAATTCCCAGCACCAAAAATAAAAAACGAATGAATGAATGAATGAATGAATGAATGAATGAATGAATGAAAAAGAAACAAAGATGTCTAAAAAACAAAGAGTCAAAGAATATTTACTCTTAATTTATTTGTTGATTTAAATATATTTTGTAGAGTCAACTAAATACCCGGAACTGTTCAAGGTAGTAGGCGGGGAGGAATGAATATAACAATTCTTTCCTTTCATGGCACTTATTCTCTGGTGGGAGAAGAGAGAAAACAAACACAAACTAGTTAGTATATCATCTGACACACAAAGAAAAGTTATGTAAAATTGCACAGAAAATCACTTAAGATTTTCAATTGAATTAGGGGTTGAAATGCTATACAAAGTTCTTTCTAAGAAGTAATATTTAAGCACAGACATGAAGAACTGAAAGCAAGGCGAGAAAAAGCCATGAGGATAATGGTGTAAAGATAGGGGAGATACCTGGGTGTATACTTGATAGATTTGCAGTAAAGCAAGGGGGCACGGGGCTCAACAACTAATGCTGCATGAGAATGAACATAATGAAATCAATGAGATGAAAAAGAGGAGCATAAATGACACAGTCATTTTAAAGACTTGGACTTCAACTTTTACTGTAATGGAAAATATTAGTTTGGGCTAGATGAATTACATGATATTTCATAAGGGAAATTTGATATTGCCCATGTAGGAAAAAACAAACTGGGCAACGAAAATTAAATTGCAAGACTTTGGTAGAAATCTAGATTCATGAGCTAAATGATAACTAGATGATATTATGTCTGTGGTTGGAGTTAGAATATATTATAAATTGGAGCCAGTAGATATTGCCAATTGTGAAAAATGGAAAGAAAAGACATTCATGAACAATGTACCGAAGTTTTTGGTCCAGGGAACTGGAAATAAGGAAATCTTCAATATTGAAATGAAAAGGCAATAGAAAAACATAAGAAGTACTTGCTAAGGAACAGTGACAATTTTGAATTTCATACATTTATTATAAGCCCAACTTGGAGATTTTGAGTAGAAAGTTGGCTATCCTCATCTGGAGTTGAGAAGTCCTAGCTGGGCATATAGATGTAGAAAAGATCAGCATGTAGTCGTTCCATGCACCAGGTGAGCCTTAGTACTAGTGCTATAGAGAGGGAATAGAAAAGACCTGTGCATAGTGCCACAGAGCCCCGGAATATGCAGTGGTTCAGGAAACAGCGAAAGACTTAGAAGGAGATGACAGCACTAAAGTGCACTGTTTTTTTGTTTTTTTTTTAATAATTTTTTAAAATTTTATTTTGTTTTATTTTTTTCTTGTTTTTTTATGGCCGGCTCAGCCTGCCCTGAGGGCAGAACTGGGACAGCATGTGGTGCTGGGGATCTAACCACGGTACCTGCAGCCGCCTAAGCTTTCCTAAGTAGGTGCTTTACACCACCGAGCCATCCTGTAAGTCCCAGGTGCACTGTTTTTATTTGCTGATTTTTAGAAAAATCTTTCCTTAGCATGCGTTTACTTCCATTAAAAATTATTAGACATATTTTCAGTGCACATTGTTTCCAATCCTTTTGTGGAATTAATACAGTTTCTAACACATAGTTCTTTATTTTTAACCACCCTTTCCTTTCCACCCTCTCCACCCACTCTGTCTCTGGGCCCTTTCCACTAAGAAAAGCCTCTGAGCTAAGGACCTCCGTTGTCACAGGGAGAAACTTCACTTGCTGAAACTCTTTCATTTGTATGTGGAGGAAACTGAAAAATGAAACCTTATATCACTTATTAATTATTAACTTATACCTATGAAATTTATATGTATAGGTATTTATACCTATGAAATCCCTAAGGATTCATATTATACCTATGAAAATGCTAAGGACATAATTATGCATAATATAGGTAATATAGGCAACCTCTCCTCAAGATACTTAGACTGTGGAAGAAACAAGTAAATGCCTACTACCACAAGGCAATATGAAAGAAATTATGCATAGGTATTAGAGAAAGACTCAGTGTGGGTAACAGTAATTTATAACACAATTTCATAAAAAGTTATTCATAGACTCCTTATCTGAAATGGAAATAATAATGCCAACTCATAGAAAAATATTAAGACTAAGTAAGATGAAGCTGGGATTTTCTCAATAGTGATAGAAATATATAAGAGTGGGCAGGAAAGATAATTCTCTAGTGTTTTCTTTCTAAAATGTAGATTGATCTAATATTTACCTTTCCTGAAAGTTCAAGTGCAAGAGTTAGAGTTATTTTTCCGCTGTATTTAACCTCCGTTGTATTACTTCTTATATGAGCACTCAACAATGGTCTGGGAAGTTCTTCACTCTCATATAAAGATCAACATAATATTTTCTAAGGTGCTGCCATGTGGATTTCTTTCTTTTATTTCCTTCTTTAAATAGAAGTCCTTTGAGGGACAATTGATTGAAGCAGTGAAGTTAAACAAAAGGACATCACCATTCTCCAACCTGAACTTTTTATTTACTAATAGGAAACCTGTTTTGAGAGTACAGTGCTTCTGAAGATACTATTATTTTATATTAATTTTTAGAGACAGGATTTCACTATGTTGTTCAAGCTAACCTTGAACTCATGACATAGCCCAATCTGACCTTGAATTTTGGCAGTCATCCAGCGTCAGCTTCCTGAGTGATAGGATTACAGGCATATGTCACCATGCCTGGCAATTCATAAAAAAAAAAAATTAAGAGATAAAACATTTTCTCTCAGAACTCTAGGGATTTTCATAAGGTTAATAGCATTTTAATGTAAAATAAAAACAATAATCTTTGATAATTAGAACAAAACCAGATGGAAACATTTGGAAAACGGACAAATTTTAAAAATAGAATCCATTTGTGTTACCATCATAAACATCAGCTGAACAGTTCTTTAATGCACATTTGTATCCGTGCATTGGAGACTTACATTTTTCACAAATAGTTTTAAGTAAAACATCATAGTAGATGTTGCACGGTTATTTTTCTCTTTGAACATGGGATCCCCCAGACCAAGAAGGAGATACCTGGTATGTGTTGTTTCTGTAAAAGTTGAAATGTCTGTGCCCAGTAAGCACCACTTTCTCCGAGGCCTCCTTTGAATGACATTGAAGGTGGAGAGCTTCCCAGATCAAGTGTGGCTTTTCTCTCTGGGCTTATGCTTCATCTAGCATGAGACAAGCTGAACTGTGTACAGATATGAAGGGTGAAATGCAGGCTATACTCAACGGCTTGTCTCTTTGCTATCTTTAGGTATTACATCTAGCTCTTACTGGGCATTCTTGACACAGCTTGATATTAAATGTAAATGTAAATTTTTCATTCTTTTTGATGTTTAGGTCAAAGAAAAGTAAATTCTTTATCAAGGCAATTATAAAGAAATATACATGCCTTACTTGGCTAGAAATTTCAAAATTGAAAGCATTTTAGATGAAGTTTTTGCTTGTATTTGATATGGCCATGCAGCCACTTTTTTTAAAAAAAAAAGTTTTTCAAATTGTAGGAGTGTATTGTTATTTCTTCCTAACAGCTATATAATGCTGTTCGCATATCTTATCAATTGAAATTTATTTTTCCCAAAATTTCTACCTTTGTCTCCATTATCAGACATAAAATACATTTTAAATGCAAGTTATTCAATATATAATTATGTTTTTTCTAAAGTTTAAGAACTGGCCAAATATCTCAGCAGATTAAAGCACCTGCAAGCAGGCACGGGGGCAAGGGTTTGATCCCCAGGCCGGCCATGCCGGCCCCACCTCCAGGGCACGCTGAGATGGCAATTGAGACTGGGCATGCTGATGTGTGCCTGTAATCCCAGCTCTTGGGAGGTTGCAAATAGGTGAATCACTATGAGTCCAATCTAGTAGTGAGACCCTGAATACCCTATAGACCCTTCCCTAAAGTACAAAATAAAAAGAATAAATAAAAATTTAGCACATTCTCCCTGCCAAAATTTTATGTTTTAAAATAAAAGAAAAATAATGACAATTCATGGTCCTTCAGCTCAAAATCAAACAACATAATTTTTCCATTTAATATTTTTGCAGGATGTAAAACGCATGAATGTCCCCATATAGATGGTAGAGAGTTAAGTCAAGTACTTTCCAGTCACTATTTCTTTGTATTCTTCGACAGCATTACAACTTTTGTAGGTATCACAATTCCTTAATGTGTAATATTATTGATTTAATTACCTCCTAGTATTTTATATGTTATTTTCTACGTCCATTAATATAGCAGTACAGAAAAATACTTGGGAGGGGAATAGTTAAATTGAGTAGGCTCTCCAATCCTACCTTTTCAAGGAAACTCTGCACTCATTTCCATAGTAGCTGTATCAGTCTGCACTCTGACCAACAGTGGAGAAGGGTTCCTTTTTCTCCACAGCCTCTCTGGCAATTGTTATTGACTGACTTTGTAATGTTAGGCATTGTTTGTGGAGTGAGATGGAAAACTTCACATCACAGCAGTATATGTCCACCCATGTTTACACCAGCACAATTTGTCATAGCTAAATCCTGGAAACAACTCAGATTCCAATCAATTGAAGAACTGATAAAGAAGATGTGGTAATTCTACACAACGGAGTGTTTCTCAACTATGAAACAGGATAAATGTCATTCTTTTGTCAGCAAATGGATACAACTAGAACATATTCTTAAGTGAAATAAATCAGACCTACTTGTGCATCGTTTTCTTGGTGTGAGAACCTGAAAGAGAAAAAACTAGAATCGAAAGAGTGCAATGGATACTGGGAAAAGAACATGAACCTTTCAAAAGGAAAGAGTTAATGAGTTGAAGAGGACAGGGAGCAAGCGGGGAAAAGAGATTTATTTAGGTATGTAAGCAGGATGGTCTGGAGAGCTGTATTGCACATTTCTGCTGTTCAGTGGAAAGAAGCAGCTAGTGTTTAATTTGTTTCATCTCCTTTTTTCAATTAATTGTATTTTTTTTCTCTTAATTTCTTGTACATTTCTTCTTATTTCAATTTTATATGCATACATCTGGTAATATGATTACTTGTTTGGAAGATAGCACTATATATCACAGCAAATACTATGAAATTCATAGTGTTTTGTTGAGTGAAATTCTGTATTACTTGTGAGTTTTTCTGTTTTAATTCTAATTTTTACTCTCTTTAAAAATTGAACCGCCGGGCATGGTGGCGCACACCTGTAATCCCAGCACTCGGGAGGCTGAGGCAGGAGGATTGGTGTGAGTTCGAGACCAGCCTGGGCTACAAAAGTGAGCTCAAGGCCAGCCTGAGCTGCATAGCAAGACCCTGTCTCAAAAAGACAAAAAAAAAAAAAAAAAAATTGAAAAAAAAATTGAAAAAAAATTGAAAAATGAAACACTACAGTGAATATCTCTTATCTGTAGTATTAGATTCCTAGTTCAAGTCATTTTAAGTAACTTTTTAAAAGAATTAGTAGAGATATTTCTTAGAATGAAAGTTTAAAATTACACAAAATGTAGAGACCACAGTGTAAGAATGGCACATTGTGGTGTGAGGAGGAATAATTCTGTGATTTTTGTGAGTTGGGAATCCATGGAATTTGTGACCCTGCAGAAAAATCCATGCAGTCATAGATTAGAAAACTAAGATAATTTGTGGACTTTGGTAATTCTTATAGGCTTTTGGCTGTGATGGTTCTAGAAGAAAAGAAATAAACTCTGGAAATACTAATATGGACCCTTTTTTCTGTTGTCACAGTTTTCTTAAAAGTATAAATTTTAGTTAGAATTTTCCATTTTTTCTGTCTCTATCTATATATATCTATATCTATATCTATATCTATCTATCTATATCTATATCTATATCTATATCTATATCTATATATATATATATATATATATGAGAAGGGCCTACAGGGTGCTCAGGGTCTCATTTCTAGATCAGATTCATAGTGATCCTCCTTTTTACAGCTTCCCAAGAGCTGGGATTACAGGCATGTACCATGATGCCCCATCTCAACTGCCATCTCAGTGCACCCTGTAGGAGTGGTCAGCATGGCAGGCTCAGGGATAGAATCTCAATCCACTGAGCTATTTGGGCAGCCCTCTTTTTTTTTTTTTTT
>PVJA010005451.1:0-79086 GCA_004027025.1 Myocastor coypus
GATTGTGAGGACAATATGCAATATGTCAACTTTCAAAGAAAAAAAGGGGGAAAAGAAAAAAAAAAAGTAATGTGGATTTAGAAAGGTTAATGTTTAGTTGTTTGATCAATCTTATATACCTATATGTATTAATCTAAACTGATCCGATAATGAAAATATGTAATATAACCATTGTTAAATTTAAACAATAAAAGAATTGGAAAAAAAATAAGATAAAATGACATCATGCCTCAAAGTTTGGGGAATGATACTGCGACTCTGTCATGAGTTTCTAAACAGAAAGTGGTTCATTTACCATCATGTGTAAATCCCTATGATTGAAAATCTATATTAACCTTTTCTCCTATGATAGCTCCTCTTTGTTCTTTTAGTACTTCTCCCAGCAGCAATAAATTGTGATTATATGATACTTATATCTGTAAATGATGCAAAACTCAGGTTTAAAATATCACCATTATTTATTAAATATTACAATTTTGTACCCTTGTGTTCAAATCTCTTTCAATAATCATTGTCAAAATCTAATGATCATTCAGTTATATCATATCACCTCTATCTTCTTACATAGTTAATATTTTTACCTTTGATATTTAAAATATTTTACTAATCAATTAATTTACTGCTGGTAGCTTTTCCCCACAAGTAATCATATGAAATTAATCATCTTATAGCAACTGGTTACCATTCAATTTTTGTAAACCTACAGAAAAAAATCATTTCATTTTTTTAGGTTTTTCTCTTCTCTTTTTAAGGTAGGGTCCAGCTATGCATTTTAGGGTGTATTTTTTTTAAAAAAATATATTTAGTACAGGGTCTACTGGATCTCACTACACAGATCAAACTTGTAGTGATCCTTCTGATTTTCAGTGTGCCAAGCACCGGAATTACAGGTATGCAGCATCATGCCTGGCCTCAAGGCACCCTGCTCAGTTTGCCCAGGGTCAGGGCCAGCACATCAGGCTGGAGATTGAATTCCAGGGGCCCTACATCTGCCTAAGCAAGCACTTTAATCCTCTGAGCTATCTGGCTGACCCTTTTCCGGGCTGTTTTATGTTTACTTTGTAGCTCAGGTCAGTCTGGAACTTACAAAGAACCTCGTGCCACAGCCTCCCATGTTTGGAGATCTCAGGTATGTACCACGAGGCCTTTCTGAGGCTTTCAGTTTAAAATTTTATCCACCGAGCAGACCTTGATATTCATTTTTCCAGTTCTTAAAATATACTCAAAAGATTCAGAAGAAAATGAAAAGTATAACTTTAATGCCTGAAAAGATAATATTTTGGTGAACATTTAATAAAAATCTGAGAGTGTTTTCTAGTCACAGGAACAAAATGAACTAACAAGTATCTCTGAATTATCGATATATGTTTCTTACAAACAAGAGAATTTGTAAGCTGAGTGAAACTTTTTATTGGTTTCTTATTATTTTATCATTGTTTTAGAAATGCAAAAGTGTTCTAGAATCAGAACTCACATCTCTGATCCCTCAGACAAAGAATTTCTATCCAGAATAGAAGAAGAACTAAAAACAATCAGGCCTATTAAATTCAAAGACCCAATCCAAAAATGGGCATCTGAGATGAATACACATTTCTCAGGGGAAGAAATACAAAAGCTGGATATTGCTTCCTAATCCATTGTGCCAGTCCATTTTTTTAAATAGGGAATTGAGTCCATTTACAGTGATTGCTATAATTGGCTATAATTGAGGTTCATTGACTTCTGATTGACATGTTATTTTTCTACAATTGTTTATTGTTTAACCCTTTTTCTCCCGTGTTTAATTGTTTGCCCTATTAAGTGGATTCTTTCCGTACTCATTCGTGGAGTTCTGGTCACTTTGGTCCCTCTCTAGAATATCTTTTAGTTGTCTGTCTAGTCTTTAGCTGCTGTTTGTCATGGAAGTATTTCATTTCTCTATCAAACTTCAAAGAGAGTTTTGCAGGGTATAGCAGTCTGAGCTGGCATTTGTTTTCATGGGAGACTTGTAGTACTCTGCTCCATGCTTTTCTTGACTTCATGGTTTATGAATAGAAATCTTACATTATTCTGATGGGTTTTCCTTTAAATGTTGGGCTGGCCAGCTGGCTCCAAGGTTTAAAGCACCTGCTTTGGCAACCGCAGGGAGAGCAGTTCAATCCCCAGCACCATATTTTGCGCCAGCCCCTCCACCAGGGCAGGATGAGCTCACCATAACATAACATAACATAACATAACATAACATAACATAACATAACATAACATAACATAACATAACGCAACACAACGTAACGTAACGTAACGTAACATAACGTAACATAACGTAACATAACGTAACTAAAGTTTAAAGAAAAGACCTTATTCCTTTAATTGTAATCTGTTTATTGCACTCTGAACAACTACTATGAAGACAACAACATGCAATGTACTAATTACTATAACTGTCATACTAACCTGTTTTGAAACTAACTCATTGGTATTTCTTTCGCATTAAAATTAGTAAAATTTTAAAAAAGAAAAAGAAGTCTGAGAAGACTCATTGGACTAGTGATAAAATTGTGTGTTGAAAGTCTCTAATATTTTGGTCTTCAAAATTAAGTTTTTAACCATCTAGAACGTTCTCTTAGTCTAATGAGATGAAAAATTTGTATTAATAGTGTTTAGAAAATATATCATGTCTGCATGTTTTTTTCATGCCTGCATCTTATACTCTGAATAACTACTATGAAGACAGCCATATGCAATGCATTAAGTATTGTAAATGTCCTACTTAACTATTTTGAGACTGTCTCATGCTGTTTCTTTCTCACTAAAATTAATTAAAAAATTAAAAAGTTAAAATAAACAAATAAAATAAGAAGGTATAAAAAGACAATGGAGTATGGCACAGCTATAAAAAAGATAAGCTTGAGACCCTTATAAATAATTGGATACAACTGGAAGCTATAATTATAAATGAAGTAAACCAGACCCCCATGTAGGAACGTTGTATTGTTTACCTAGGATAAGAACCAGAAAGTCTAAAGAAATTTTGAAAGGTATAATAGATTCAAAAAAACAGAAAGAAACTGAACATAGGGAATAAACAGTGGATATGAGGGAAAGGAGAAAAGAGGAAAAAAAAAGAAGGGAAAATCATGCAAGTGTATATGCAGGAGAGTGGAAATATTTTGTACTACTAATTTCCTTTAGTTTTTTGAAAGAAGTAATTATTGTTCAAAAATTTCACTTTTTTGTTATTTTATATGCTTATATGTGAAATCTGAGGAACTATATAAAAGACAGCAATGTGCAATACAAAAATCCCAATTGAATGCCTGACATCTTGTTCTTCTGAATGCGTACCATTTCTAATGTCTTATCAATTATTATTATACTTTCTTTAAAATAAATCAAAAATATAAAAAAGTAAAAAGGACAAGACAGAATTAAGTTTTTTTTAAATTACAATGTATTGAAAAGTTAATGTTTAATTATTTCACCAAAATTCCATTCAGTTAGTTCTGTTCCATAAAACTGTGCTTGTATGCACAATTTGATTGAATATTCAGACAAATTGGTGATAATCAAGCAGCTAATTATTCATCTTTTTTATTAGTAGATGTTTGTAGCATAAAATTATTACATTTAACATAGGAATTTGTACATGCATGTAAGTTATCTTCATATTTAAAAATATGTTTTTAAATATTCATGGGTATATCAGGTTTGTTGGTATGGCCATTTCTTTTACGCATTTAGGACAGGGTATACAGGGTCTAGAGGGTCTCACTAGGTTTATTGGACTCGTGGTGATTCTTCTGTTTTCAGCCTCCCAAATCAAAGTCCTAGGATTACAGTGCGCCCCAGAGGCAGGGCTGGCACAACACACCAGGGATTGATCTTGGTCTGCTGCGCTCTGATGAAGCATGTGCTTTAGTCCACTGAGCTATGAGACCATCCCTAAGCATGTCCATTTTGAGTGTGTACGTTCTGCTTATTCAGAAACAAAGTATCTTTCCATTTTCTGATGCCATCTTCAATTTCATTTTTTTATATTTCTTTAGTTTTTATTATAAAGTGCTTTTACTTATGTCATTTGATGGATTTTTAACTTTTTATTTCTTTTAATGCTATTATAAATGATGTTGCTTTCCAAATACCTTTAATCAGTAAGGTAATTATTGTTATGCTGTGTCTGTGTGTCCCTTGTGTATCCCATTACACTGCTGAATCTGAAGAGACAACATATAGAGTGGGAACAATATTTGCAATTTGTGCCATGGACAAAAGATGAATATCTAAATATAGAAACAACTCAAAAGAATTAGGTATCCTCAAACAAAATGCCCAATCACGTATGGCCAGAGCAAATAGATAGTTGTTAGACAAAGAAATAAAAGTGATCATTAAATACATTAAAACATGTCCACTATCTCTGCTCACTAAGAACATGTGAATCATATCAATAGCAAAATTCGATCTCACTCTAAAAGGAATGGCTGTAATGAAGATATGAAACAATAGATACTAAGAATTATTCTGGGGATAAAACCCCTTCTGTGCTATTGGTGCAAATGAAAAGTGTACTATGACTATGAAAGTTAGTTTGGAAATTCTTAACATGACTAAATGTAAAAATTCTTTTTGACCCAAGATATCTCGTTATCTTCCCAAAGGAGATAAAGACATCATTTTACAGTAATACGTGCACACTTAAGTTTACAGCATCACAAATCATAATAGTTGTATTTTGGAAGTGACCTATATGCCTGTTAGCAGATGAATAGATGCAGAAAAATATGGTATTTATAAAAATGGAGTACTCTTTTGCCACAAAGATATGAACGTGAGGTAATTATTATAAAATAGATTTATATTGAAAAATAAGTTCAAATGAAATAAATATGAAACACAAGCTTATTGTATTGCATGATTTATTTTATATACAAAATTCTAAATACACATGAAAAACTGAAAAAAAAAGTATAATACAAAATGGGGACATATTTTTGAAAAGGAAAGTTGACCAAAAATTAGTTGGAGTGGAGGGAGCAGAGGGAAAGAGAATGAAAACACAATTAAGACATGACATATTCATGCACCATAGTCCATGAGTAATGTAACATCATGAACAGGAAACATGTCCTAATAAAAATTTTAAATTGACAGAAAATAGCTCTCTACATATTACATACTAAAATCACTGTGTAAAATAAACTAACACTGGGCTCTTATTATTCTTTCTTCACAAATCTGTTTCAAAAGAAAAGTATCCCATTTTTCTTGCCAATGAAATAGAATTGTAGTTTTCGTTTTTAATATATTTAATACAGCTTCTACAGTGTCTTTCTGTGTAGGCCAAACTCATAGTGAATCTCCTATATTCAGCCTCCCAAGCTTTGGGATTACATAGAATTGAAGTTTTATTTTAATTTAATTTAATTTAATTTAATTTAATTTAATTTAATTTAATTTTATTTTATTTTATTTTATTTTATTTTATCTTATGTATTTAGTAAAGGGTCTACAGGTTCTAACTACACAGTCCAGACTCATAGTGATCCTCCTGTTTTCAGACCCCCAAACACTGGTATTACAGGACCCTGTCACCCTGCCCAGTCTGAAATGCATCTCAATACACCCCTGAGGGGCAGGGCCAGCACAACTTGCTGAGGATGGAATTCCTGCTCCCTGAATTTGCCTAATCAGGCTCTTTAATCCAGTAAGTTATCTGGCTCGCCCTTTTTTAATTTCTTGTTGCTAATTATTAATGTAGAATTTCTGGGAAAACTGATATCATTTCTTTAGATATAAACTAATGTGTTCCAGTAAAAGTAACAGTGAATCTCTTTAACAGCAAGAGCAGAACGCAGTCTGAAATCAAGAAGTTCATGTTTGGGTAAAAAATAGTCAAGCTCCAGAAATCCTACATTGTTACCTGGAGAAGAGAAGAGAATATCCAACAATCAAACACATTGGCATATACACTTGTTCGTATTACTTTCTCCAGTTTCTTGACTCAAATCCCCAGGCAATTATGTGGTAGTGAAAACAAAGATATAGGGAACAAACTCTTTTTAATGATGAAAATATGTAATATAACCCGTGTTAAATTTAAACAATAAAAAAGAAAAGAAAAAAAATAAAAAATGAAAAAATAAAAAACCAAATATTTTAAATAAATGTTTTATATTTTAAAATAAATCCAAATTAGAAGGGGAAAGGTCAATTTATGTTTATTTGTGTATAGTATGGTCTTACATATATAAAATCCAAAATAATTCACAAAAAATTAAAGAAACAAATAAAGCAAAATTATAGTATACAGAACCAATATCCTATCAACAATGTAAGCATGATGCATGGCAAACATGTGCTAATACATAAAAATAAAAACAAACACCAGCAAAAAAAAAAAAAAAAAAAGAGTACGAAAAGGGTAAACTATTATCTTATGGAACCTGTTTTTCCTCATTTCTTTCTACTGCTTTATCTAGCATGTGGGTGGTATCATGAAGCATGTAGCAGAGTATATACCCTAAAGTTCCAGTTTTCTAAATGCAGGTGAAAAATGGGTGACCTCTGGGAGTATTGCAGAGAGAAAGGATCATGAAGAAGTAACTTTATGAAAAAGTTCATCAAATATTGAGCTCATTCTTGAACTATAAATGTGTAAACTTAAAACTATTCACAATACTATAGGATGAGACCTGAAAAAAACAGATAGAAAATCATCCTTATCCTGGACTTATCATAGCATAAGGCACAGCAAAGACCCACACGAATAGTTACAAGAGGCTCATCATAATCCATATGGGTCCATATCAATAAAATGATGACAGAGATATTATAATTTAACTGCTAAGTTATATAGACCAACACAATCTTCTAAAAACTTAAAGAAAATTAACATAGATGAGCAACTTTTGCTAAATTCTGTTTCCTAAAAAATCTGTAAGTTCCTAAGCCCTCACATTTCGCAGTGATTCTATTTGGAGACAGAGTTATACAGAAGCATTTAGTTTAATGCACATTAGTTAAGTTGGGCCCTAGTCTAATATGAGTGGTGACCTTATAAGAAAATATGCAGGCAGATACACGAAGGATAATTAATCATATGAAGATACCCAGAAAGGACGTGGATCTACAAATCAAACACAGACATTAGAAGTAGATACTTCAATTCATGGCCAATATAAATAACTAATGTGAAAATGAAAATAAAAGATGCTGGTAAATAAAAGATACGTACTCAGTGGTTTAGGAAAGTAATGAAAACATAATTGTAGATAATACTGAGCATGAAAAATGTGCACAAATGAGGATAAAAAGATGCACAGTACAGTTGTCGAAACCATCCTGCTTACACAAATAAATCCTTATTCCTGTATACTTTTATAGTATATTTAGTATTTTAATTGACAAGATGGTATAAAAGATGCTTACATATACATCCACATTGTTGAAAAATTACACTTAGTGCACTTGCAGGTATATATATATATATATATATATATATATATATATATATATGTGTGTGTGTATATATATATATATATATATTCACATATATACTTTTTATTTGATCAGTTAAAATCTATTTTTGTCATTTTACACATATCTAATATAGAAGTTCATTCCCTTTGACCAGTGTCTATAGTACCACTCAGATTCCATTTCTTTTCCTTCAGGTTCTTACAAAAAGAGAGAATACAATGTTTGCACATGGGGGTCCTTTTTATTTTACTTAAGAGTATGTTCTCTAGTTGCATCCATTTACTGACAAAAACCTCGCATTTATCCCATTTTACAAGGAAATGAACTTACTCGAAAGAGTTACTGAGTAGAGGAGAACAGGAGAGGAAGTGCGGAAAAGAGACTTATCTATGCATGTAAGCAGGATGGCTTGGACAACTGTACTGTGCATTTCTGCTGGGCTATGGAAAGAAGCCGTTAATGCTTTAATTTGTTTTGTTTCCCTTTTTCAATTATTTCTTCTTTTTCTGTTCTTAATTTCTTATATATAGATGTCTTATTGTTTTGCATACATACATCTGGTAATGTGAACTAGTTGGAAGACAACTATACATCACAATAAATACTAAAAAATTCATATTACTTTGTTATGTGAAATTCTACTCCACTTTTAGCTTTTTATTTTCATTCTAATTTGTTCCCTCTTTAAAAAAAAAAAAAAAAGGTCACTTCTGTCCTAGTATCATCGTAGTTCAAGTTTAACTTAGTACTGGTGTTATTTCCAAAGATACCAGAGAATTTACAATCAAATGAAGACTAAGCAAAGTGTTCAAGCCAAAAATATTCAATGTATTTTCTCTAACTATAATTACCATAGATATTTACAATAGATCTCCGTAAGTTCACCCTTCTCTCTAACATAACCTTTAATTTCCAATACATATCTTCCCTTCCTATAACCCCCTTTGTCTCTTCCTGAGCTTCTGTTACCACAACTCTAACCCACTCTGTTTCTATGACTTTGGTTTTCTTAGGTTGCATACATTACTGACATCATACAACACAATACATTTTCTACTATTGCTTATTCACTTAGCATAACATCTTCTGTTTCATCTACATTGCTCTGAGAAGCAAGATGTTTTGTTTTTTTAAGTTTTAATAGTATTTCTTTCTGTATGTGTATTATATTTGTTTTATTCACAGATTGCTGCTGGAGTTTTAAATTGACTTGCTATCCTGATATTTTAGTAATACTACACATAAAGCAGGTGTCTCTGTGATAGATGAGAAATGATTGTTGAGTTATGTGTTTTTTATTTTTCATGTTTTGAGGAATTGTTGTACTATTTTCCATAGTGAGTATACTAATTTACCTTCCCACTAACAGTACATAAGATTATTTATTTATTTACTTACTTACTTACTTACTTATTTATTTATTTATTTTTTGTCTTTTTGAGACGGGGTCTCACTATGTAGTTCAGGCTGGCCTTAAGCTCACATTTATAACCCAGGTTGGTCTCGAACTTCCACTGATCCTCCTAACTCGGCCTCCCAAGTGCTGGGATTACAGGCATGTGCCACCATGCCTGGCAAGGTTTTTAACTTGTTAATATACTTACCAATGCTTATATCTACTTTCTATTTGAAAAAAAAATCATTCTTACAATTATGAGCTAGTTTGGTTTAAATTTCCAATGCCGGGCTGATTAGTGATGATGAATATTTTTTTATATGTCAGTTGCATTTTCTCATTTGGGTAATATCTTCTTTTGTTTAACTTCTATTTTGTATTCTCTTTAAAACATATATACATAAAACAGACATCCTGTCAACATTTATGATGTAAAAATTTATTTAAAATTATATTGAATTCATAATTTAATACATAATAACTTTCAAATCAGAAAGTGAGATTTATTTTATCTTTTTAAATTTATAGATTAGATAGGATCTCCCTGTATAGTTCAGGATTCTATGAAACTCATGGCTTTCATCCTTCCTTTGTAGAGGAATGCACTTGTATACTGTGGCAAGATATTAATTTTAGAGTGAATATCCAATCCAATAGTAATCAGCCATTCTCTGTATACTTTAAGTGTTCTACCACCCTCACTTCAGATCCATCTTTGCTTTCACAGATTTATTTATTTCCTTTTACTTTTGGTATTGAGAATCAAAATCAGAACCTCATGCTACTCATGCAAGCATTGACCTGCTGAGTTCTATCTCTGACACAGAGATGTAAATAAAATATTCTTTCCTTTATCTAAAAGAAGTATCTCAGTATTGAGGGCTTCTCTTAGAGTTGAATAGTGGGTCATTGGATAAATGGAGGAACAACAAATGAGTTTTATACTAAAATACTCACAATTGTACTCTGTTTTGTGTTGCTGCTACTGTGGTTAATCATGATTTTCTATATCTTCTGTGTGTCACTTATTTAGATACTGAATGTCTTGTAGTGATTTAGCCATGGAATTTATAAGAAAATTATCTTCTGCATAGTTTTTTTAGGGACAAAAGCTATAGCTCCAAATTGGTTTATTATCTCATTTGCTCAGATCCAAATGTCTGTGGCCCAGCTCAGAATTTCTTGATCCTGATTTCTGCTTTTATACTGTCAACTACTTTGGTGGGGTGCCAGCAAGCTCCATTAAGTCTACTTACTTTCCTCCATGTCCTCTTTATCTAGTGGAAGCTCAGGGCTCTATAATTGCTTACTTAACTTTTTATTCTGCTCTGTTAGGCACAGGGAAGATGAAAAATATGCTTCCTAAGTAGAAATCCAACTGAGCAATTAGTTCCTTGTTTATTTCTTTTATATATACTTAATGAGCCACGGTCAACCTGGTGCTGTGATCAGAATGCTTGTGACACTGTTTAATTCATATATTCATACTTAATCCCCAAGGTAAATGATATTGAAAGAATGGGATCTTTAGAGGTGCTGAGATCATTGGAGAAGGGCCATACTGAATGAGTTGATTGATAAAAGGCATGGAGGGTGTTATGATTTGTGTATAGGTGTCCCCCCCAAAGCCTCAAGCAGTCATGGGTCTGCTTCAGAATGTGCAATTAATTATCGTGGAAATGGGTGCTGCCTCTCCCCTGGGGTAGGTGATTTGCATTTCAATGTAAGGCAAGAAGAGTAGTTAGCTGCTTGAGCAGCTGCTAGCTCTCTCTCAAGGCTCTTGCTCTCTGCTGGCCACCATGGAAGGTTGCCCTCTGCCATGTGCCACTCTGCCTTGGAGCCAGATGAATATGGACTGAAACTTCCATTAACTGTGAGCTAAATAAACCTTTCCTTCCCTCATTTTGTGTGTCAGGTATTTGTGCAATAAGAAGAGAAGAGTAACTAAGACATAGGGGCTTATTCTCTTCTTCTGTAGAATGCTACTTGGAATGAATTGTTTATGAAGAATTAGCCCTCATTAGTCAGTGAATTTGCTGGCCTCTCCATAAGTGTGAGAAATAAATGTCTGTTGTCTACAAATTATCCATATTAAGATAATTTGCTATAGCAACCTAAATGGACCAAGATAATTTGCTACATGCTTTTGTGGGTAAGTATGCCATTCTCTCATGCATGAGGTGGAAAAAATCTATTCTTGAGTTTGAGTGTCCTTTGTTTGAATGATCATGTTTCTGCATTCTCTAGACATTTGCAAAACATCAGAAGAGGACTGACTGAGAATGATAAATGACTGTACCAGTTTCAAAAATCCAGGTCAGAAAGTTTAACTTATCACTTTCACAAAGTCATATATAAATTTCTTAGAAAATATGTTAGGAAAAGTGGCTGTTTTAGAAAATAGTTTATAATTCTATATTGCATCCAAACAAAACTGTTGTAATCATATAAGGTATAAGTGTAGAAATCATAACTTAAATGAAGAAAAAACATGTGGAAGGAAAAAAGATCTTAGCAAGATTTGTTCCTAGAAGTAAATAGAAATGAAGGGAAAATTGCTGCAAAAATGTGTAGCACATCCATATAAAGACTGTTGAGCTTGTGGAATATAATTATGTATGCAATTTCTCTTCCATGTCTCTCTTTCTATTTGTATTCCTCATTAAAATAGGTTGAACCTTCCTTTCTTGTCCAGAAATTTATCAAAGGCATCCCTAAAAGGAACCATACATTTGTCTTAATATTTGCACATTTATTAGTTGAACGGTTTTACCAAATTTATAAAACTTGGATAAATCTGTGAAAATTAAATTGCTTTGAATTTTGTCCTAATAAAACCTACATCACAATTTGCATCCAATGTCTAGAACAATTTTAACAATAGAAATTGTAAAGCAAACATACAGCTTGGTTGTACCTCAGCGGCATAAACACGTACCTGGCAAGTGTAAGGTCCTAGGTTCTAATCCTAGTGCTGCCAAAAGAAAAAAAATAAAAGTAACAGATAATTATATGACATTGATTTTTCATTTTCTAAATATCAAGTTGACCATCAGAGAATCTACTATTTTGCACAACTAACAATGTTGTATGAAGATGACTTTCTTACCCATTGACCATTTATGATATTTGTTTGTGAGGATAGAAAAGTTGTCATTTTTTGTTGTAAGTTATTCCTAAGGATTGTTAAATTTTACCTCATAACTGTATACAGTTATCATCAATCTAGTTCAAATAATTTTTGCGTAATGTCTGAGCCAATTTTATTCCTGGCAAATGGATACTAATTTTCCCTATGCTATTTATTGACTAAATTGCCCTTATCTGAAAAACCTTGTTCTAGTAAATTACTAAATGTCATATTTTAATAGATTTTCTGACTTTCATTAAACTTTTTAGATACCCATACAGTTCTGATATAAGGGCATGAAACTCCCAACCTGAAAAATATCTGGGATGAATTCATGTTCTCTAAAACTGAAGAAAGTATTTTAGGAACAATGAAAGTTCAGAGCAGAATATATTTAATGGAGTAAAAAAAAGCTTCTGTGAGAGAGGGACATAAGGGCCCAGAGTGGGTTACTCAGTAATCTTCCTTTTCTAGAGATTTCTATAGAGCAAAATAATTAGGTAAGGCAGGTTTAAGGTGGAAAAGATGGAAACTTGCACATGAGGTGGGACAAAATCATGGTCAACCAATAAAATTACAAGCACAATTGCTCAGGTGAAATTGGTTGAATCATGATCAAATGGGGAAGTGAGTTACACAGCAGAGGACATGAGGGGGTCTTCCTGCAGAGGTTGAGTCAGTCACTCTTTCTGGCTTCTTCAAGATGACTGATACCTATTTAGAATATCAGTCCATGACATTCATCTCTAAGGTTGCATGTGGCTGCATTTGTTTATATGTCTGTCTTCAGGTCTTTTCCACAACTTGACTGTCTTTCTCTCCCACAGTTACAAGGTCTTGTCCTACATATTGTCTCCTTGAGTCCTTATTCCTGTCTGACTGCCTATAATATGTCTGTCTAACTCAGTTGCCTACAACAGTCCCCATTCCAACTAATTCAAGTACAATAAGTTTATAATAAAAATTCTACACCTTTTTTGTGATCTGATTTAGTCTACTTTTCATTTTGACATACCTGTTTTAGAAATTTCCATGATAATTCCCCCTACTTTGCTCCAAATATCCTAAGTATTTTAGCACTTTCTAAACTATGACTTACTGAGATTTTGACTGAGAATTTGTCAAAGTGTACAATAATTTGCAGAGAAGTAATCTTTTTTAAATATTGAGTTTTGTGCTTTTAAACATTCTGTATTTGATTATTAATTGAAATTATTTTTTATCCTTACATGAATTTTTATGGTTTTAAAGTATGTCATGCAGCAAACTTAGAAAAATCATTATGTAGCCATTTTTATACATCATTCAACAGGTGTACATAATGAGGGATATTATAATAGTCAAATACATGGAGAAATGTTGAAACTGGTGGTTATTTCTTGAGATTATAAGGTATTATTTTATTTCATAATGATTACTATATTAATTAATGTTCAATATAATTCATTCATTTATTTATTTGTTTTTTTTTTTTTTGTCTTTTTGAGACAGGGTCTCACCATGCAGTTCAGGCTGGCTTTGAGCTCACTTTTGTAGCCCGGGCTGGTCTCGAACTCGCACCGATCCTCCTGCCTCAGTCTCCCGAGAGCTGGGATTACAGGCATGTGCCACCACTCCCGGCATTTAAATTCACAAGCTAATATTTTAAAAATATGTTCACAGGACTATGTATCCATCATCACCATTTAATTTTTGGAAATTTTTATACCACTGAAAAGAAATTTTATACATAATATAATTTATCTTCAGCTTCTTATTCTTCAGATAGAATTAACCAAATTGCCGTATCTAGAAATATTTGCTTATTTTGAATACTTCATATTAATATAATTATAAAATATGTGGATATTTAATATTGGTTTCTTATACAAATTTTCAAGGCTCGTCTGCATTTCCAGCAGTTTCATCATGTCAGTCCTTTTTATTATCATGTAATATTCATATATGCACTTATATATTATTCATTCATCAGTTAATAAATATTTAAGTTCTTTTTAGGGTATGAGTATCATGATTAATGCTCTTATCTACATTTATGAAGAAGTTTTTAATGAATAAATGTTTTCAGTTGTAGAGTAAAAGTATTCTTCTGTGTAAAAATACTGTCTTATGTAAATGCTATCTTTATGTTTTTCAGGAGCTATAGAACTATTTTCCAAAGTGAGTATCATATAGCCAACTATATGGGATTGGTATAAGAGATGCAGAGAGTAGAAGAGAGAAATGAGAAGGGGATAAAAAATGAGCTAGGAAATGTTAATTCCCCACAACACATGTAATCATTATGTACTACAAATATGTACCAAAAAATTAGTAGCTATGCCATTCTTTGTTCTCCTCAGCTATATGTAAGTTCTGACTTCTTTATTAATACTTATTTGATCTGTTTTTTTATTATAATCATTTTTACAGTATAAATTGACATTTTACTGTGGTATATTTTATTAATAGTCTGTAATGAGTGCATATCTTAACTTGCAAGTCTTACTATAGTCATAAGAACAAAACAATAGTACCTGAACATTTTGAAATTATAAATTTCAAATTTAATAAATGTTTATCACGTCTGAAATAAATGTCTGTACTGATACCTTAAAATGGTCAATTTGCCAGGCGTGGTGGTGCACGCCTGTAATCCCAGCACTCTGGAGGCTGAGGCAGGAGGATTGGTGTGAGTTCGAGACCAGCCTGGGCTACAAAAGTGAGCTCAGGACCAGCCTCAACTGCATAGCGAGACCCTGTCTCAAAAAGACAAAAAAATGGACAATTTGTAGCCATATGTATACACACATATGTGACCAAAATATTATTCCAAAGTCCACTGATGTTTCCTGATATTAAGGAACTTATTAATTCTTAAACTAATTTTATACCCCTTATTAACACTTCATAATTTTACACAATTTGAAAATTTACTTTAGGAGATGGTTATGTATACACAACAATCTCATTTTTAAAAGTTTTAGGTCCATACACTCATTATGTTTTATTTCTCTCATTTATTTGATGCATACTACACAAGAATCTATTTTAAGCACAAAAACACGTCCTATTAATTAGTTTTGTCTTGTTTTTGTCCAACTTGTGGCCAAATTTCAGAGCAAGGAAGCTTTTGATGCAGATTAACCCAATATAATAGACTTTGAATTTAATTTTGTGCCTATCTCTGTGCCTATTTATGTATCTACCCATTATTTCTAATTCCCGGGAACTATGGAGGTTAGTAAACTGAGATTAAGTAGCAATATGAAATTATACTGGTCAACATTTATTTGGTCATATTCCATTCTGTCTACATATTCTTCTTGAATTTTGAAAATGCAAGTGAGCAAACAGGAGACATTTTAAGTTTTAGTTATGTTTTATCTATTAATATTAACAACTTCAAATCATGCTCTGTATGTATAGCTGCTTTTTTTTAACAATTATGTAATCACCCTGTCTGATATATATATGATATATATATATGTATATATATATCACATATATAAATATATATATACATACATATATATATATATATATATATATATATATATATATATATATATATAACCATTTCCAAATGCCCTAAGGGTGAGGTAGGGTTATAATGAATATTCTTGTTTAGTAATGTAAATTGCTGCATGCCCTTGAAGTTATGTGAATTTATACATCTCTTGAAAAGGAAGCGTAGGACAAGAAAATAATTTCATGAAAGTTAGCACACACACAAAAAAGCTACTTCTATAATTGTGCATTTATTTTGGAGAAAAATTATGAGGCGGACAATGTTTGACATGGTCTTTGAATTGGTAACAGTATACTTTCCAGAGAAGTCTGTCTGGTTAATGGGGAAAAAAGGAAAGCAAAAAGGAAAGCACACTCTTTCATTCTTAGTGGACATATTGCAATATGAATGGCTCCTGCCTGAGGACATACATAATGAACTGGGTAATTCCACGGTTCTGGAATGGCTTGAGTAAATCTCAAAAGAAAAATGGTATGTTTTAAAGACATATGGTTCAATAGAAATATCAATGATACTGGAAACATACTAGATATTTGCTCTTCAAAAATTTTTAGTAAACATTAAACATAGGTGGTTATTGAACATTTGAAACATGCTGGTGAGAATGAAGAGCCAATTTGTAAATTTAAGGGAATTTCAATTAAGGAGTCGTATAGCTAATTGTCGCTGCATTGGGCAGTTTATTTTATTTTATTTTATTTTTTTTTTCCGGGACTGGGGTTCAAACTCACGACCTTGCACTTGCCAGGCAGGCACTTGTGCCTCGGAGCTATCTCCCCAGCCCTAAGGGCAGTTTAGATCTACAATACTTTTTTGTCTTTTTGAGACAGGGTCTTGCTATGCAGTTGAGGCTGGCCTTGAGCTCCCTTTTGTAGCCCAGGCTGGTCTCGAACTCGCACCAATCCTCCTGCCTCAGCTTCCCGAGTGCTGGGATTACAGGCGTGCGTGACCACACCCAGCTAGATCTACAATATTAAAAATACAAATTTTGTTAGATATTCAAAAATAGTAGGAATGTAAATAATTTAGTTATATTTTTAAGGTTGAATTACTCCTCCAACTTAAAATTAATTTTACATTGTAGCAATTGATAATTTTTTTTTAAAAAAGTCATGCTATTCCCTATTGCCTGCAAAATAAAATTCAAAATCTTTAGCTCAAATTACAAGTGTTTTCACAGCTCACATGTCACTATTCAACCTTATGTCCAACAATCAGATTCATATCCTTCATTTGAATTAATCTGTTCAGTAAGGTTGCTAGTGTATGCTAAACTAGTCTTGACTATTTTCCATTTCCAAAGCAATGAGAACACAGAGGGTTTGATAAATTAGATTAAGTGTTCTCAGTAATAGAGGTGATAGGCAGCAGAGGAGATAGGCTACAGGTGAAGTTCACCAGTAAGTAGTGTGACTCAAAAATTCTCATTTTCATCTCTGTATCAGTTTCTTTCACCAAAAATAACCATAATAATAGGACCTAATGCTTAAATGAATATGAGCATTAAATAATATGTCTATATGAAAATCTTCACTTGTGGCTTTTATAGAACAGTTGCTAAATAAAAAATGTCATCTTCCTTGAAGTATATTGGCATGGTGGCTTAAAATACTTGTTAATTTCATTGAAATGGCACAAAAAGAAAAAAAATATTCATTTCAAATACTGATAAACCGTTTTTATTTCTTGACATACATCATCTTGACCTAGCATTATGGCATTTCCAAAGATCTTAAATTAAAATGAGTTCATAGATTATCATTATACCTCTCTAGAAAAATTTCATCACCTAAAAGCTATGTGAGATTGAGAGAAATAAAATGGTTTACAAAGTACTGTAGCACTGAAATAATGTTATTTCAAGAAGTACACTTGTTTATGAACCACAAAAAAGCATGAAAATAACACAGCTTCTGAAAGACATAGTGAACTATAAACAAAAATGATGCTCAAACAGGAACATTCCTCATATCTTTTTCTCACAAAAAGACAAAATGTAGAAAAGAGAAGATGAAAAACATTTGCAAGAAGCTAGACAGGTAAGGTTATTTGGCTCATATATAGCACAGAAACAATAGTTTAAGTGCCCTCTTGAGTATGCATACTAATGTTATTTATTACTTTTAGGAAGAATGCAGCACTGACCATAAGAAACTATAAAATAAATTTAGATTTTTACAAGAAATACAGTTTAGGACTTGTCATTAGTTTGTACATACAACACTAAAATTTCTCCCATCTGAAGCTTTGAATTCTAAGGAAAACATAGCTTTCATTATGATGATTTTGTGCTGACAGTAAACATTTTGAAAAAAAATACCTATAAACATGAATGCATGGAAAAAAACCCTGCACAATAATAGATTATAAAATCCATTAATTACCTTTAAATGGCCCATAGATGGCTTAAAAATTGAGGAAGTGCTTACTATATTATACTATGTGATTATTAGTTATTTTAATAGTAAACACTAAATTCTAAAAAATAGATGCTTATTAAATAATATCTATAAATAAATAGGTGAAATTTAAAAGATCATGCCTCACATGTGTGTTATGACTCTTAGGCAGAGGTTATTATTTTTTGAAGAAAAAATTAAGAAATTGTACTCCATCCAGACTGTAAAATTTAAGGCAAACATATTATTAATATTTTTAAAGTTAAACAGAAAATTCAGTAAACTGGTTTAAATCAGTTAGGCAATGAGGTTAAACTTTATATTAATTTTAACTTAATATTTTCCTACCTATAATAATATGAAATGAAATTTTGTTGTTTGGATGGAAGTATAAGTGTAAAGAGATAATGTGAGAGTTTTACTTTTTAGTTCAATATGTTTGAAATATTTTATGTTTTAAATCAATATTTAAAACATTATCTTCTGAGACAGCCATTACAGTACATTGAGCTCCATGGAGGCAGCACACGGGTGAGTGAGAACTGGACAGGCACTGGGTGACTCTGTACCTCACTGAGGAAAACAAGTAAACATGGGCAAAGGAGATCCTAAGAAGCTGAGACGTATGATGACATCACATGCATTCTTTGTGCAAACATGCCTAGAGGAGCAAAACAAGAAGCACCCAGATGATTCTGTTAACTGGTCAGAGTTTTCTAAGAAGTGCTCACAGAGGTGGAAGACCATGTCTGCTAAAGGAAAAGGAAAATTTGAAGACATGGTAAAGGCTCATTATGAAAGAGAAATGAAAACTTATAGTCCTCCTAAAGGAGAAACAAGAACGAAGTTCAAGGATCCCAATGCTCCCAGGAAGCCTTCTTTCAGCCTTCTTCTTGTTCTGTTTTGAATATTACTCAGAAATCAAAGGAGAACATCCTGTCCTCTCCATTGTTGATGTTGCCAAGAATCTTGGAGAAATATGGAATAATACTACAGCAGAAGACAAGCAGCCATATGAGAAGGAGGCTGCTAAGCTGAACGAAAAGTATGAAAAGGACATTGCTGCCTACCGGGCTAAAAGAAAATCTGAAACAGCAGAAAAGGGAGTCGTCAAGGCTGAAAAAAGCAAGAAAAAGAAGAAAAAGGAGGAAGAAGATGAAGAGGATGAGCAGCATGAAGAAGAGGATGATGATGAATAAGTTCTAGCACAGTTGTTTTCTTGTCTATAAAGTGTTTATAATCCCCTTGTATACAACTCATTTCTTTTGAAGAAAAATGAAATGTAAGGCTGTGTAAGATATGTTTTTAAACCCGTACACTGTCTTTTTTCTTTTTTTGTATAGTTACCACACTACCAAATGTGTCTGTCCCGGTGGTATTTTCAATAGATACTAATCTTGCCTGGTTAGTATGACCAGATGACCCTGTCCTGGTGGTATTTTCAATAGATACTAACCTTGCCTGGTACAGTATGAGGGTTGTAAATTGGCACTGGAAATTTAAAGCAGGTTCTTGTTGGTGTCCACCACAAATTAGTTTTATGGGGATGGTAGTTTTTCATCTTCAGTTGTCTCTGATACAGCTTATATGAACGAACTGTTGTTTTAACTGAATACCACCCTGTAATTGCAAAAAACAATGTTGCAACTGTTTTGTTGGCATTCTGAATGTTTCTAAGTAAATAAATTTTTATTGAAAATCAGGAAAAATACAATATCTTGTGGGCTATTAATTTGGTGTCAGGAAATTTTGTGTGAACTATTTAATATAGATGCACTAAATTTGATTTTACAATTCAGAATTTGAAATAAAAGAGCCCATGTTTGGTAGAATTTAAATTATGTATATTTTTTATGTTCTTTCTTTTGTCTTTTTGAGACAGGGTCTCACTATGCAGTTCAGGCTGGCCTTCAGCTCACTTTTGTACCCCAGGATGGTCTCGAACTCGCATCAACCCTCCTGCGTCAGCCTCCCAAGTTCTGGGATTACAGGCGTGAGCCACCACACCCGGCTATGTTCTTCTTTCTGTCTTTTTTCTCTGTTGTCAAAATCTTCCCCTATAAAAAAAAATCTTCCCCTATCACTTCCTAAAGGCCCCTTAAGTTAAATCAAACAATGTCCTGAAGTTAGAGTTTTTTACCTTTGATATACCCTAACCATAGACATAGGACATTTGCTTTAATAGTGCATTTAGATTAGGTGAAAACATTAAGAGTAAAATATGCTTATTTTCCCATAAGTTAATGACACTGTAGAATATTTTTTGCTTAAGCTGCCTGCTTCTACCTTGTCATATCGATGGAGAGCACTCAAAACTTTTAATATGGAAGGTCAAAAAGTACTAAGCACTAGACACTTTAATTTCATGGACTAGTAAAGGAGAAAATATCAAAGTGTATTTTAGGTACTTTTGACCTCATAAAGACCTTTATTTTGTTACATGTGAATGTTATTAATTTAAAATGAAAATAATATATTTTGTTCTGCGTTGAATTAAAATAAGTTTGTTGGATCTGAATTGAAATATTTTAATATATATTTCACAGCATACTATCTTCTGACAATAGACTAGTGTCTATTTTTCTTTATTGCTGTAACCAGCAAACAACAGTATTGTAAGATATGCACTTTTAATACAAAACAAGCTGCCTTTTGTGCTCATCATAAAAATGTGTAATACAAATATATTGTATACATAATAAACCATTTCATTCTCTGGCAGAAAAGGTATGAAAGATGTTAAATTGATGCAAGGAAGTCTTCATGGCACTAAATGACTCAAAGTAATGAGATATTATAATTCAGAGCACAATAGCAGCCTAACAGCTTGAAATTTTGTATTATACAGTACTATATTAAATTTTTAGTTATGTGTTGTTGGTTTTAGCTTTTATCTGAGATACTGAGTTAGCATTCACAAAGAAGCACACAAGCATAAATATCTTTAAAAAATTAGAATTGCAACAGTACAAGTTGATTTCCCAGGATGCAAAGAGAATAATTTTCCACAGACTAAGCATACTTTTATAGACTCTATTGAAAACTAAGCATAGTGTTATACATTCATGATGCAACTTTTAGCTTCTCCAATACAAAGAGTGGGTGACTACTAACGTGTAAATCATATACTTGTTTCTGGATTGGTTTCTCTAATCCTTTATACATATATTAGTTCCATTGTAAAATAGAGATGTGATTTTGCTTTCACAAGTCTAAGTAAATCTTTACATTATGCAAATACACATCTGTTCAAAAAACAAACAAAAAACACCAATTCACATTTACTACAGAACAATAAAAATTGCAGTGGTATTTGAATATGATTCTTTTTGTTTTATTCATTTCAGCTTTGTCAAGATCAATTGGTGATGTATTTTCCTACTGTTCTGCAAATAATTATAAAATATTTCCTGTGGAGCATATTGTCTATAGTATAAATGACATCCAAAATATAGCTACTTATGCCGATAATAATTCAAGGCATGCTACTTATCCATCTTGTAAATATTGATAGCCTATTAAAATAAAACTTAATAAGGAAAGATAACTCAAAGGCTGACAGCTAAATACTGAATGATTTTATTAGTTATCATATTCTCTGATAGCGGGTTTAATGATAGATGCTTTTTATCAGCAGTAATCTTTAAAGTAAAGACCCCTAGTATAATTTTGGTGAGGCTATTTTTTCTGTGTTTTGGCAGTTGTTTTCACAACAAGGTCTCACTATGCAATTCAGGCTGGCCTTCAACCTCTATACAGCATAAACTGGCCTCAAACTCATTGTGATAGTTTTGTCTCATCCTCCTGAGCACTGTGATTGTAGGCATACACTACCATGCTCTACTATCTCCTGAATATTAAACTTCAGTCTTAGTCTGCTTTTAATAGCTTTTAAATTCTTGCCTCCACCCCAATGTATATTTTAGTGGATATACTGGGTTTTTTATTACTATTTTCATACCCTTCACTTCAATAATGTGAAAAGCACCTTAATTAGTTCATATCTTATGCCTGCTTAAGCAGACACAGGGACTGGGGTTTGATCTATGGCTGCCGTGTTGGCCCCACCTCCAGGATACACTGAGCCAGGGATTGAAACTGGGTATGGTGGTAGGTGTTTGTAATTCCAGTGCTTGGGAGTCTGAAAACAGCAGGATCACTATGAGTCTGATTTGTGTAGTGAGACTCTGTAGACTCGGTGCTAAATATATATGACATATTTTAGTGTGTACTGCGTATAGTGCTCTTTATTCAAATAAGACAAATTGAATTATTTAATAGATCTTAAACAAAAATATATAGAAATTGAAATAAGCTTACATAATGAGTAGAAATAAACCTTCACACTGAATTAGCTTAGAGAAAGTTTGTGTAATGAAGAAATATTGGGCTTTCGTTACAAAATGTTACCTGTTTACTAAAGAAATTATATTTATCCCTGGGATGATCAGTTAACAAGGTGTTGAAATGGATCTGCTTGATTCTGTTCTTTGTATTTCATTCAAGGAGAGCTTGTCAAACACCTCAAAGGGCTATGGAAATAATGACTTTTGTCTTTCAAATTTTAACTGAATGTCTCAGTTTGGCAGAAAATACTAAGAGCACAAATGGCTTGCATGTCAACTTAGTAAGAAAACCAAATTTCTGTAAAATGAAGGGAAATTTAATTTAGATTTAATTTTCTAAAATAAGTCAGAAATATAAACAAAAATTATATAACTTTATCAGATGCTCAAAACTTTTGAAATATTATATCATATTAAATTTTCAAGATCAAACTTGAAGAAATTCAATCTATACAAAGTCCTGGATTATTAACAGTAGAGAAGTAAAAGTGACAAAGTAAAGACTAGAAGAAAAATGTAGCTTTTTTTTTTTTTAATTTTTTTTTAATTTTATTTATTTCTTGTTTCAGAACCTTTGTTTGTTCATTCATTTTTATGGCCGGCTCAGCCCGCCCTGAGGGCAGGGCTGGCGCAGCATGCGGTGCCCGGGGATCGAACCACGGTCCCTGAAGCCGCCCAAGCTTTCCCAAGCAGGCACTCTACATCACTGAGCCATTCCACCGGGCCCGAAAAATGTAGCTTTTTCAGGACCTAGAATTGAAAGATGTGGAAAAAAATGAGTTACTGAAGAAATAGCTGATAGGAAAACTAGAAATTACAGAAAAGTTTGACAAAGTGAACACAATGAGGCACCAACAGCTTGGAATACTATCATGGCTCCTGGGGAGGGACACATACTTTTTTCTGCTAATGCAAAGTAAGACCAGAGGACTGGGGAGATATCTCAGTGGTGTAAGTGCCTGCCCATCAAGTGTAGCATCCTGAGTTTGATCCCTAATACCAAAAAAGGAAATTAAAGAAAACATAAAACAAATTAGTGCATATAGTTTTATAATCTTTACATATTCAATACGGTATTTTGGGCCAGGAATATAGCTCAGTGGAACAAGCGCTTGCCTGGAAAGTGCAAAGTCCTTAGTTTGAACCCTGGCACTACAGAAAGAAAAAAAAAAGTAAGACCAGAGAGGTTTGCAGCTCCAGACACAAATAACAAACTGGGATGCCATTGCTACCCTCAGGAGAAAGAACTTAGTTATGGCGAATTGTGAAAACAGCATGCAGTCTTACTCTGCAAAGGGGATGTTAACCAACAAAAACACAAATATGAGGCAGAAAAAGAACTGATTTGGACACGTAAGCGATATGAAAAATGGTTATATTATTTTTATCTTATGTGTTTCCTGTCTTTAGGCTCTTTTTAATTGCTAGTTCTTCCTGGTTCCTTCTTTGTAGTGGTGTTCTTGTGGTTGACGTGGTCTACCTGTTACCTCTCCAGTAAACGTTTCAGAGTATTTTGAAGAGCTGGTTTGATGCTTATGAATGACTTCAGGTTTTCTCTTCATGGAAGTATCTTATTTCTCCATCAGTTTAGAAAGACAATTTTGCAGATTACAACAATCTATGTTACAATATATTTCCTTTAAGGACTTGAAATATCTTATTCTAAGGTCCCCTAAATTTGAGGATTTCTTTTTTTGCTGAGAAGTCTGCTGCAAATCTGATGTTTGTTTCTTTATAGGTGACTTTTTCCTCTAAATGTTTTAATATTATTTCCTTGTGCTGACTTTCTGGTATATTAATAATTATATTCCTTGTTGTATGTTTTATATCGGTCATGGCTCTTTGGACTTCTATGTGTATCATTCATTTTTATGTGAAATTGTTTATCTGCAGTTGGAAAGTTTTCTATTATTTCTGTGGTGTTTTTAATGACACTTGTATTTTGCAGGTTTCTTTCTTATTGAATACAATTAACCTTACCTTACTCTTGTTTGCATTTTTCTGTAGCTTTTGGGTTGATTTTTCATGCTCTACTGCTATTTTTAAAATATCTTTCTTTTCATAATCACAAGTTGCAATTCTGTCTTCAAGAACTGTTATTGTATTTTCACCTTAGTTGTATCTGTTGCACATAATTTCAGTGGAATTTTTAGTCTTTAGGACTTCTGTGTAGATCTATCTCATGGAGTTTTTTTTTTCTTTCCTGTGCTGGACATTTTTGGGTTGCATCTTCTTCCTAAGCCCTTCCCATTCTTTTATCTGTGTCTACACAAATATATTTTCCTTCATTTGGACATAGTTTCTTTTTATACCTCAGAGATTATATTTTCTATAGAATTTTCTACTTTGTTTCTACTTTGGTTGCTTTCATTCAAGAATGTTCTAGTGTTTGCCTTTCAATTTTGTTTATCTCATTGTGGTCCACATTTGTTCTGTTGATCCTGCTATGTAGGGTTGCATTTTGCTTTTGTGTCTTGTCATTTTATATTGTACCCTTTTTATTTTATTTGTTTTCTGTGTTGATATTTGTTGATTTCTTCTGGTTAAAAGCTCCTCGATAGTATTAAGGCTTCCCTAGGGAGGTGCAGGTTCTTTAGGAATATCATGTACATATAGGTGGTTCTTTGTGTTGATCCCAAGAACCTATAACCCCATTTGGTTAAGGATGAGAATGTACTGTTTGGTTCACCACGTTGTCCTTTGGTACAGAACTGTAGTGACATTTATGACCTCATACAGTCAGATTATTATCAAGCAATGGAGAAAAAAAGCCATGTAACACATATATCATCCTGGCTAAAGCAGTGCAGTTAGAAATAACAATATTTTCTAGTATTCACAAACTGTGGGAAATATTGCGCTGGTACTTTAAAACACAGGAGAAAATTCTGACATTATATAAAATGATCCAACATATGCCATGCATTTGTATGTAGTCAGTGCAGTGAATGTTTTCCCTGTTGAACAGGGGTGACTTAGGACAAGTACTAGACAATAGAAAGTGACAAATGCAGCCAAATATACTAGAAACAAGGCTGAAAGACAAAGGTTGATCACTTAGGATTTAGGAAACTAAGTGCACAAAAGGAAAATAATGAAAGTGAAAGCAAAATGATATTGAAATGGATCAAAAAGGGAATAGACAATGTTTATTCACAAGAAACTATGATAAACTTAAGAGACATTTGAGGAAATAGAGAAAAAGGATCGGTAAAGACACAACAAATAAGAAATATAAATAGTGAACAAAGAAAGGAAGAAAGAGCGAAAAATACAAAACAAATCATGTATGTATGTATAAAAGCTAGACAAGATCATTATACTAGTAGTTTCTATCATTTTCTGAAGGGATCAGTTAATTCTTTCAACAAAAAATTAACACACTTATATCTCGTAATTTGTGCAACTTCATTGAAAACAACAATGTGCAACACAGCAATCATTAGTGAATACCTAAAGTTTGAGGTTTTTCTTTTAAATACATATAATTTGTAATGTCTTTTCCATTATTTTTATCTTTAAAGTATTTAAAAAGAAGAATTAAAAGCTTTTGAACATCAAAGAAAATCACCAACAGGGTAAAAAAGACAACCCAGAAAACAGGAAAAATTTCAACCTGCAATTACTCCGGCAAAAGGTTTCTATCTAGAACATGAAAAAAAAAAAAAATTAAAACTCCAGCACCCCAAAATTCAAAGACACCATTCAAAAATGAGCATCTGAAACGAATACGCACTTCACAGAAGAAGAAATACAAAGGGCAATAAATACGTGAAAAAATGTCCCACACCACTGAACATTTGATAAATTCAAATCAAAACAACACTGAAATACTGTCTCATGGTAGAAAGAATGGCTACCATAAAGAAATTATTCAATAACAAATGTGAGAGAAACTGTGGGGAAAAAGGAACACTTCTCCACTATTTGTGAGAATGTAGACTGATAGAATCACTATGGAAATCAATGTATAAGCTCCTGAAAAACCTAGGAATAGAAGTCACATTTAACCCATCTTTTCTTCTGGACATTTTCCTAAAACAACTGACAATATCATGCTATGGTGATATCTGTGCACCCATGCTCATAACAGCACAATTTGTCATAGTCAAATCTTGGAACCAACCAAAATCCCCACCACCTGAGGAATGGAAAAAAAAAACAATGGATACTATAATTATATAACTACTCATTTATGAACACAGACAAACTTGAGGGCTTGACAGGTAATGCTATGCTGGCCTCGCCCCTGGGTCACACTGAGGCTATGACTGAGACTGGGTGAGGTGGGACAAACCTGTAATCCCAGCACCTGTGAGCCTTAAAACAGGAGGATTACTACAAGTCTGATGATCTGTGTAGTGGGACCCTGTAGACCCCGTACTAAATACATAAAAAGAACAGTTAATTTTTTAACATTTTCACTTCCAAAAAAAAGAAAATTTTAATAATAAAAAATAAAATTTTTACTTTGACTAATTATATATGCGATGATCTGTAATCTGAGCAACTACATCGAAGACAGCAAATTGCAATACAAACCCCATGGTTGAATACCTCTCAACTTGCTCTTCCAAATGTGTACCATTTCTAATGTGTGATCAGTTAATATATTCTCTGTAAAATAAATCATATATATATATGTAAAATAAATGAAATAAATCTGACAATAAATCTGACAATAAATCTGTAAAATAAATCATATATATATATATATATATATAGTAAAAAAGGATAAGAAAAAAAGAGGTTTACTGAAACTAAACACTAATATTTAAGTATTTGATCGATTATGCTTACCCTTTTCTATTAATCTCAATAACAGTTATGAAATTGAAAATGTCATATAACAAACATTCTTAAATTTTTATTATTGCTTTCAAATTCTGTACCATTTGTACTGTTCCTTGTTAATTTGTTCCTATCTTTCTTTCTGCTATTTGTTTTTACTCTTTAACATCAAATTTTATAAAGACAAGTTTGAAGTGATTGATTTGATAGCAAATCAGACACTATTACCCAGGTTTTTATATCCACCACTGCAGCCACTAGGGGGCATATCTGTCCATAAAAGTAAGGAGCAGCTAGACTTGATTTTGGAAGTCAAGTAAATGAAAATTTAGTTTTAATAGGGGAGGATTTTTATGCAGTATCTTCCTTAATCGTTCAGTTTATTTCAGGTGTGTCCTACGTCAAATATCTCAATCAGTGGATAATCTATGAATAGGTCTACAATTTAAAGATAAAATTTTGATTTTAAAAGATATCTCAGTAGGAGTTGTTCAAAGGACATAAACAATTTTTTCTAATATAAGAAAACTTTAAAGAAAAAGACACCATGTTGTCTTTACAAATATAAACATGTATGACCAAAGCTTAAATTATCTTTTTTTCATTTTTTTTTTTCAGTATGATGAGTTTCTAACCAGGGCCTTGTGTGTGCAAGGCAATAAAAGCTACAACTGAGCCATATCCCCAGCCACAGTTTTTCATCTACAGTGTTTCATTTGGGACAATAATTATAAATATTAGTCAATTGATAGTATCTTTAACTTTGTTACATTAGTATAATAAAATTGTCCAATGTTGTTGGACATTAAGAAATCAAACATTGAATATTGAATCAAATTTTGATTCAACAATATTCAACAATGTTGAATCAAAATTTTACTAACGAAAGGAAAAAGTTCACCAACCGCACACTTTTGTTTGTTCTACTACAGAAAACAGTGTAAGAGACCTTTTGCATGCTAAATAATTTCACTAGTGTGAATTCTTTGTTAAAGAACATACACATTTTATTATTTATTTCTCTAATAAGTATTGATCTAGTAAGATGTCACTAAACAAATGTCAGATTTATTTCATTATTTTCTAGTAAGTTAAGAGTCTATTTTCCCAATCATTTATTTAGCCACCAAATTTTAATGGTATAACATTTTTCCTCCTGTAATAAATATAATTATTGAAAGACAGTGAAATAAATTTGTCCTATTTAGGTATCTGCAGATTTTTGAACAAAAGATGAACAGTCCTCAAAACTAGTAGTTTGGAAATGTGATGCTGACAAAAGGCTGGATAGGGCTGGCCAAATAGCTCAGAGGAATAAAGCTCGTATAACCAGGCACAGGGGCTGGGGATTGATTGCCCTGGCCTGTTGTACTGGGCCTGTCCCCTGCGGCAAGCTGGGATGTCAATTAGGACTGGGCGTGATGACCTGCACTTGTTGTTCCAGCGCTTTGGAGGTTGTAGACAAGCGTGACCTGGTAGTGAGACCATGAATACCCTGTAGACCCTTCCCCCTCCTCCCCCCAAAAGGCTGGATAAGAGTGTTAGATTTTATTGGTGGTGGTGGTGTAGCAGAGAAGAAACAAACGGGAAGGGTATCCTTTATTAACTCTGAAGACAGAGAGAGGATAGAGAGAGGTAGATGGGCAGATTCTCTGACCTGTGACAAGGAGGCTAAGACTTTATAGACGTATGCCAAGGGTGGCGTTTGAGGGGAAGGTTCAATGACACATAAGCAGCTGACCAGAGCCTCTCTTGTGCACACGGTAAAGGTAAAAGGAAGTTGTATCCAAGGCTGGAAGTGGCCATTGGAAAAATAAGCTATTGTTTTGGGGATTCAGCCATGTTGAATTAGAACCATGATAATTCAGCAGTCTGTAGTAGGGCCTGAACCTGTCAAAGATCAATCATAGGGATCATAACAGAAGTTACATTTTATTTTGAACAGTACATGTCTGAAAGGATACTTTTAGTTTGACGTTCCTTGGTCTGGAAATTTGCTATCACGTATTTATTTTAATTTAACTGAATTTAATTTAATATTAAGGAGTAAAAACAAATAGCAGAAACAATGACGAAAACAGAGTAACAAGTGACAGTGAACTTGGTACAGACTTACAAAAGAAGAACAAATTTTAACAATGCGTGTTGTATATTTTCATCATCAAACATATTGTTCCAATCAACAGATATACGTATGTGAAATCAATCTAATAATTACCCATTAATGTTTGCTTTCAATAACTTTTTTCCCATTTTTTATTTTTATTTTTAAAAATTTATTTGAAGCGGACAATATTAATTGATAAGACATTAGAAACGGTATACATTTAGAAGAGTATGATGAGAGGTATTCAACCACGGCTTTGTATTGCACTTCGTTGTCTTCAATGTAGTTACACAGACTGTAGATAATAACATGTAGAGTTAGTCAAATAAAGATTTTAATCATCAGCTGTTACTTTCAAAAAAGTGATAGAAAGGAGTACAATCATCTCAGATATCCCAAATATATACTTCCACTATGTTTACCCATTACTCCTTATGTTCAGTTTATTCCCACTTTGTTATATCTATTATTCATTTCTGGTTTTATTCTTTCAGGTTTTTACACTAGGGAGACAAATGACATTTACACATTTGGATATAATTTACTCCACTTATAAGCATACCATCAGTTTGCATCCAATAAATGTGAAGGATTTGAGTTTGTCTTTCTTTATAGATGAGTAATACTCCATTGTAAAAAAAACAAAAAAAAAAAACAAAAAAAAAACACACATCTTTTTCATCCACTACTCAGGTGATGAAAATTTTGGCCTCTTACAAGATTTAGCTATGATGAATTGGGCTGCTATAATCATGGGTACAAATATATCACTATAGTATGATGTTTTCAGTTCTTTTGTGAAATACCCAGAAGAGGAATAGTTGGGTTGAATGGGACTTTCAATCCTGGTGGGTTTTTTTTGTTTGTTTGTTTTTTACTATTTTTTATTCATGGAAGTACAGTCAGGAATACTAATAATGTATAGTGATATTTAACAGTTAACCAACTTTTATAGACAATGGGTTTGTATTTTAGACCATGAGAGCAAACATTAAATTGGGAATTTGTATTTAAATTTGTTCCCCTAAATTCTGTCTGTTCACCTCTTCTTGTTGTATGCGCAGTCTTCCAGGTAGGCTGGTTTGCCTGAGTTACCTGTTGTTCCCTATCTCAATCAGCTGAGGAAGAGACAGGATGTCCTTGTAGATCTGGGACTAACAAAGAGTCTCAGCTTACTGTGTCTGGATCTACCAACTTGGAACTCATCCGGATGTATCTGGCAGGATCTGACTGCTGTGCTTTATACATTTCTGCTGCTGCCTATGGAAGAGAGCCTGTTGTTGCCCTTTGGCAAGATATTCAGCTCCTGGCTTAGCTATATCGGTCTGGCCCCTAGACTCTCTGCATTGAGTTCTGCCACAGGGTTCCACAGAAGGCTTGTGTGATGGAGGATGTTCCTGTGAGTTCATGGAAGATCCCACACCCACACCAGGCCTGTAGTCTGGTTGGAAGTGTTCTGGGGCATGGCAAACAGGCAGAATTTTCACACATGCTGGGCCTGGGGTCTGGCTGGGGAGAGCTTTGGGGACTGATTTTTTTGTTTGTTTGTTTGGAGGTGTTTCCACACTGATTTCCATAGTGTTTTTATCAGTCTAAATTCTAACCAGCAGTGGAGAAGGGTTCCTTTTTCCCTGCAGCCTCTCTAGTATTTGTTATTAGTTTATTTCTTTGTGACTGTCAGTCTTTCTTGGAGGAGATGGTATCTCAATATTGTTTTACTTTGCACTATCAAATAATTCTACATGATTCCTGGTTCAGTCATTTTTGCATAAAGGACATGCAAAATTCTTGGATATAGAGACAACTTATTTTGGATGGAGAGGCCAAGTAAATTTCCTTTCTACAAAATGTACTGCATTGTTTTACAAATATTTCTCTAAACAGTTTCTAAAACTAGGTGAATAACATCCCTCGTCTCCTGCTCTCAGTGACATGGAAGACGAGTGGAGCTACACCACACTGCCTCTGTTCAATGATGCTACACATAATACAAGCGTGATTCAGAGACAAACAGGGTAGTGAGAGGTGCCAGTGAGGCACATGCAGAGTGTGGCTGCATTAAGATCCTATCTATGACATCACATGCATAGGGCTAGCTCATCCCTACACAAAGGAGAAATCCTATGATAGACATAGTGGTGTTATATGGTCCAGGGTCGAGTTCTATTTAGACACTACCACAGAACTGTGCACATTAGTGTTGTTTTATTGTTTTCCTTTCTTGTTGTTGTTTCTTCCACGTCTGCTTTTTGTAAAGTTGTTTACTGTACTGGGGATTGAACTCAGCACCTTGCACTTGCCAAGCAACCACTTATTCTACTGAGCTAACTCTCTGGCCCCAGGGATTTCGTTATGTTTTGCTTTGTTGGAATTTTTTCTCTTCCTCTATCTTGGTATTTTATGTTTTCATATTAGTATATATTGTTTCTAATTTTTGTAATTAATTTTAATATTCTTTTGCTTTCTTCTTCATTATTGTTCACTTGTCTTCTCCAGTTTTGAAAATACTGAGTAATCATCTTTTGCCTTTCATCCTTGTTTATACCATATTTCTCTTCATTTATCATTATATTTTTCCCAATAACTCTTAAATCCCATGCCTATAAGGTAAAGGTACTATACTTAGAATAAACTCTACTTACAAGTTCCTTGTCTATGCTGAATTCAGTTATAAGTATATAAATTTCTAGTATGATTAGAGGTAGGAATTTTATAACTATTCCATTTTGTGAGGTTTTAGTCTGTGCAGGATGCTGTTATTGCTAAGTTTACTAACTCATCCAGGTTATTATATGAATTTTAAAAAGTATTTCGTCCTTATGTAAAAATACTGTGAGTGTCTGGGGTTATAATGATCTCTATAGTCCAATATTATTAATCCTGCATATTAGCCAAAGCAGGTAGCAACTTTCCATCCTAATAAGATGGGAAAGTAGACTCATAGCGCAGATACAAGGCCAAGAGTCTGCTACACCTAGAAGACATCAATGAGCAACAGTAATTTTCTAGGAAAGAGTTGATGCCAATGATAAAGCTACACACCATAAACAGTTGAAAGTATAAACCCAGAAAACAAATTGATATTTAAAAAATAGAAAATGAGATGGCATAGAAACAAAATGCATTCCCTGACTACCAATTCCCATGGGATAAGAAAAGGGAATAACAACTTAAGTAGAAAGAAAATGAACCAATGTATGAGGTTATAGAGAAAAACATATCAAGAAATCATAGATATAAAAAGTGATGACTATCATAATGAAAGACAGTACATTTGTACACAGGTAAAAATGGGAAAGGTTAGGAAAATGATTAAAGTTACAGAAGGCCACTATAGGAAAGAAATTCAATGCATGAAATAAATTCAGTGGGTGTTCAGGAGATTAGAAATCCCAGTGAAAATACATGTAGAAGAATGAACTGAGGGAAGAATATCAGATTTAGAAGAAAAGACCCAGATTACAATCATAAAAGGAAAAGGTATGATGAACCATTGGTAAAAAAAAAAAAATCAAGATAATGGAAAGAAAATTGACATAAAATTGATTGGAGTCAATGAGAAAGTAGGAGACAGTGAAATTAACATAAAATAACCTGTTCACAGAAGTAATGGTAGACAACTTCCCAAGCTTGCAAAAACAATTTGACGTAAACTAAAGTTTAGAATATAGAACTACAACTACACATAATTAAAATAAATAGACACTAAAGCATAGAATAGTCTGCTTCCAGAAATTCTGAATAAGAACAGAATAGTGAAGTATGTTAGAGAATGAAAAGGAATCCCATATAATGAAAACATCAGACTTAAAGCAGACTTCTCAAAACAAATCTTCAAGGCAAGCTTGCAATGATGTATTTCAAATAAAAGACAACCATCTCTAAACCAAAATGAGGTATCCTGCAAAATTATCTTTCAAAATGAATGGAGAAATAAAATATACCCAAGGGAAGAACCACTGAATGGTCCCGAGTTTGAGTCCAGGTACCAATAAAAAAATAAAAACAAAATGGGAAAAGAAATGAATTATGAATGTCAAACAAGCTTTCTGGAAATTTCTGAAGGATATTTAAAAAAGAGATAAAGACTAAAATTTCAAGATCACAATTAGGAAGAATCTATGAGGCAAGACAAGATGTTAAGCAGAGGGGCAAGACCAGGATCTAAGAAGAAAATAATAGGACAGGGACAAGCCAATGTATATCACTTATAAACATCAATGTAGTTTGTCCCAATTCACCAATCAAAAGAAATAGGCTGCCATATTGAATTTTAAAACAAACAATATGCTGCATCCAAGCAACAAATGTAACTCAACAAGAAATTCATATACTTAGAGTTAAAGGATGAAAAATATTATTCCATGCAACAGGAAAACACAAAAAAAGATTTGGTTGTTATTCTATTTGTACAAAGTGGATTTCTAGGCAGCTAATAAACAGAGCCCAAGAAGATCATTATATCTTTATTATGGGAAAACTCTAAGAAGAAGAGATATAAATCAAAAATGAACAGAGAAGCAATATCTAATTAGCACTAACACAATTGTAATGGGGAAACTTAATACACAACGTCACATATATACAGATAGGCCAGTCAAAAAATAAACGAAGAAACACTAGAATTGAACCAAACTTTTAAAGAGATCCACTTTGTAGATGTCTGGAGAATAACCCACCCTGAAGCATCAGAATTCCCATGCTTTTCAGCAACACAAAAGAGTTTCTCCAAACTTGGCCACATACTAGCTCATAGATTATGCTTAAATAGATGGAAATGAATTTAAATTATCTCCTAAATATTATCAGACCACAGTGAAATGAAATCCCTGCCTTGAAATTATACCACAAAGCAAGTGTGATAAAACATTGTTACTAAAAAAAATTAAAACCAACCAACCAACCAACCAACCAACCAAACAATAACAACAAAAGCAGAACCAAGAATCAACAAAACTGATTTGAAAACACAGAAACTACTCTAAACGCGCTTAGCCTCCAGTCTCCTTATCTTTGATAAAGAGGTCAAACACTGTCACTGAAAGAAGGATAGCCTCTTTAATAAATGCTACTGATAAAATATGATTTCCACATATCAAAGATTCAAACCACATCCTTGTCTACCACCATACAGTGAACTAAAATAAAAATAAATCAAGCATTTAAATATTATAACAGAAACACTAAATCTTCTGGAAAGGAGGATATACAGAATTCTTGAACATACAAGTATATGAACAAAACTCTGTCCTCAAGAGAGTCAACAACTGGGATCTCATCTTATTAAAACATTTTTGCACGGCAAAACAAATCACCAGTAGAGTGACGAGACAAGCATGGGTGTAGGAAAATACTTTTTCCAGCTTTTACTTAGAAAAAATAATATATAGAAAACTAATCTTATTCCCAAAATTTAAAAACCTAATTCAAAATAATTGAGAATCTCAAACAGACACTTCTTAAATGCAGAAGAACAAATGACAGATTCATATATGAAAAACAAATTTCAACATCACTTGTCTTTTAGGATATGTAAATTGATATATTGCTGAGATTCCATCTTCATTCAGAATAAATGGCTACTTTCAAGAAATCAACAAATGGCAAATGCTGACAAGTATTTTGGGAAAAAGAAACAGTTCACTGTTGGTGGGGAATAGACTTGTACATCTCTTATGGAAATGGGCATGATATTTCTCACAAAAATAAATATAATGGATACATTTGATCTAACAGTTTCCCTTTCCTAGTAGCTTCCTAAAAAGAATTAGAAACATAACACCACAGTGATATATGCACACCCATTATTTAAGGTGGCACAGTTTGTGATAACAAATTCATCAAAATAGTATATATGTCCATTAACTGATGAATGGATAAAGAACATGGCACTTTTCATACAATGGGGTAGTATTCAGCCATAAAGAGGGATATTTTGTAGCACTTCTTCTTTTCTAATTTTTGATCTATAATCTAACATGCTTAACTGGTGCAGCATGTGGTTCCAGGTATTGAACCACAGGCTCTGCGGTAACCTAACCTTTCCTAAGCAGGCACTTTGACCACTGAACCATCTTACTGGCCCAAGAAATAAGGATATTGAACTCAGTAGTAATGGCTTTAAATCAGTAATCATCTTTAATTTTTTTTCTTTTAATAAGAAATAACAATGAGACATTTCAAGAACACGATAGTATTACATTGCCAATAATTGATACAATGCATGTGGTTGTCCTTGTAGTAGTTACATGGAGCACAGGGTGTAGATATGAAAATATTTCTAATCAATGTTGGAACAAATAATTTATTCTCATTGAACTAAGAAAAAGTAGTTGTATACAAGGTCCAGTATTCCATAATTGCAACGGATTATTGGCAGAACTGGCAATGCCAGAAGCTGTTGATTTAAGCCTTTTACAGCTCAGCATACTGATCTAGCTTTACGTTTTATGCCTCATGGTTAAGTTTTTGTGCTTGGTGGTTAAGGCCAAGTTAAAGCAAGACGTGCATAATAAAACATGGAACTTTTGCATCTCCCAAAGTCAGTCAAATCCCGTCCGGATTTACTTTGAAAACATGTACAGTGCATTGCAGAATTATTGTTAGTGTCATTCATCTGGATGCGTTACAGCAATTGCTTGACCCATTTGCTCTCTGTGAAATCCCAGAAAAATGTTATCTCTCTAGGTGACTCTCCTTAGGCACACCATACATGGTCAATCCATTTCCTCTCTGGTCACCATAATCTCCTTGAACAGACAATTTGGAAACCACTGAGTTATAGGATGTTACAGCACAGGTTCTGTTCTGTAATGTGTCCTCACTGACCTTGAAGGGCTACGCCCAAAATACTGGGAATCCTTGTAGCTCTTCTTTTTCTCTAATTTTTGGTCTGTAAACTTACATTCTTAAGCCTCCAAAAGAGAAGTTCTGTGATAATATTACTGTATAACACAGGTACTTGAGCTTAACATCACTATCTTTCTGAATATCAAACATCTTACACATGACTTGGAATCCATATTATTCAATAATCATTGATATTCTAATAAATCCCTATACAATGTGATAAAAACAGCTACACATTTTTACACAGACATTTAGAAATCTAAATATATATGTATATATATTTGTAGCTGGTTGAATCTATGGAATTTTCCCTAGTCTCTTGCTCTCATTTAATAGCCTTTTTTTCTTGTAAACCAATTATGTTAACCACTGGATTTCATTGTACTCAATGTCTCTTATCATATTGACATAGAGGCCCTCTATTTCAATTTTCTATAGAACTTTGAACAGGAATGAATGTTGAACTTTTTTCAAAATCCTTTTCTGCATCAATTGAGCTGATCAGGTGATTTTTGTCTTTGGCTCTATTGATATAGTTATTACAGTTATAGGATTGTGTATATTAAACCATCCTCGCATCCCTGGGATGAATCTTTCCTGGTCATGATGTATAATATTGCTTATGCTTTGCGGTGTTCTACTGGTGAGGACTTTATTGAGGATTTCTATATCTATGTTCATTAGAAAAAATGGCCTGTATTTCTCCCTTTTAGTTGCATCTCTGTCTGGTTTAGTTATAAGTATAATACTTGTCTCTAGAAATGATTTTGGGAAGAATGAATTCTTTTCAATTTCATTGAAGAGTTTGAGAAATATTGGCTTTATCTCTTCTGCAAATTTCTTGTAGAATTCAGTGTTGAATCCATCAGTACCTAGACTTTTCCTTGTTAGTAAACTTTGTATTACATTTTGTATTTCATTGACTCTTACTGGGTTATTGATAGTTCTTATATTATTTTGATTCAGTTTTGTTAGTTTCTATCTTTCTAGGAATTGGTCCAGCTCATCTGTGTTTTCAGTCTGTGGAAGTAAAGATTCTCAAAGTTGCTATTAATGATCCTATGAATCTCTGCTGATTCTGTAGTAATTTGATACTTTTCATTCCTTATTGCTTGATTTTGAGTTCCTTATTTACTCTTTTTGATGAGGTTAGGTAGGGGTTTATCAATTTTATTTAATCTTTCAAAGAACCAGCTTTTTGATTTATTAATTTTTCATATTATTTTCTTTGTTTTTACTGAATTAATTTGTGCACTAGTCTTTATAATTTACTCCCATCTCTGGGCTTTTGGTTTCGTTTGCTCTTCTTTTTCTAGGCAGTTTAGGTGATGCATAAGCGTATTTATCTGTTCACTTACTGTTTTGTTTTTTTTTTTTTTTGATGTGAGTTCAGAGCTATAAATTTCCCTTTAAAAACAGCTTTCATTGTATCCCATAGATTCTGATAGGTTGTGTTTGAATTTTCATTAAACTGTAGATATCATTTAATTACTTGTTTAATTTCTTATGTAACCCACTGGTTGTTGAGAAGGGTGTTGTTTAATTTCCATGTATTTCTGGGTTTCTTGTGATTTTTATAGTCATTTATTTCCAGTTTCATTGCACTGCGTTCAGATAATATGCATGGAATAATTTCTGTTTTCTTGCATATAATTAATCATGACCTATGTAATTCTATCTGGTCTATTCTGGAAACTATCCCTTGTGTAGCTGAAAAAAAAATATGTATTCAGAAGTGGTTGGGTGGAACACTCTGTGCATGTCCACTAAGTCCAATTCTTCCAAAGTCTGCTTTAGTTCTGCTACTTCTTTGCAATTTTTTTTTTTATCTATTTGATCTATCCTTTTGGGATAAAGGTGTGTTACGTTCTCCTGCTAAGATTATGGTAATGAATATTAAATTTTTCGTATCCATTGAGATTTGTCTTATATTCACTTGGTGCTCCCATGATGGGTGCATACATATTTATGAGTGTTATCTCTTCATTTTGATTTTAATGCTACCCAGTATGTAGTGGCCATCTTTATTTCATTTGATCATTGTTGGTTTGAAGTTTAGATTGTCTGCAACGGAATGGCTACCCCTACATTTTGAGGTGCTGGGGCATGTAATATTGTTTTCCACCCTGTCACCTTTAGTCTGTGAGTTTCATTAAGAGTTAAGTGTGTTTCTTTTATACAGCATATTGTTAGATTTTGCTTCCTTATCCACTCTGCCAGTCTATTTCTCTTAAACGGAGAACTGTGTTCATTTACATTGATGATTATAATTGAAATGTATTGACTCATGTTGGCCATGTCCTTTATTTACTACTGTTTACTCTTGTTTCACCTGTTTAATTGGTTACTCTATTTGGTGGGTTCTTTCTGGTCTCATTTGTAGAGTTTGGGTCATTCTGATCCCTCTCTAAAATATGTTTTAGTAGACTGTGTAGAGCTGGCTTTGACGGCATTAAATTCTTTAGTTGTTCCTTGTCGTGAAAGTATTTCACTTGTCCCTCATACTCGAGAGAGAGTTTTGTAGGGTTTGGCAGTTTAGGCTGGAATTTGTTTTCGTGGAGTACTTGAAGCACTCTGCTCCATGTTCTTCTTGACTTCATGATTTGTGAAGTGAAATCTGCCATTATTCTGATGTGTTTTCATTTAAATGTGATCTGTTTCTTTTCTCTAGTGGCTTTTAGCATATTATTCTTCTGCTGGATTTCTGGGATCTTGACTATTGTATGTCTGGATGTGTATTTAGTTGGGTTGATATTATTTGCAGTTCTGTTTGCTTTAGTCAGCTAAATATTTGGTTGTTTTCTCATAGTTGGGAAGTATTCTGCTATTACTTCTGCTCATACCCTTCTTATATCATTTGTATTGACTCCTTTCTCATTGATTCCTATTAATCTCACGTTGTTTATTTTTGCATCATCTTGCAGATGTTCAGTTATTTTTTCCAGAATATTGGTTGTTTTTAAGAGATCTTTTCTTACCTTTTCACTAGCTGCAACTATATCTTCAAGATCTGAAACTCTATCTTCACTTTTGTTCATATGGTGTTTCCAGTTTGTATTTGCGATATTATTTTCTTGTATATCTTTTTCACACTGTTTCATGCGATTTAGTTGTTTCCCATATTGCTCATTCAAGAATTCCATCATTTTTGTATTGTAGTATGATTTTTTACCAATGTTTTCTTCAAAAGTATTTATTATGTCTTTCATTGTATTTATCCTTTGTTTTTCTACTTCAGAGATCATTTCTGCTGTCATATCCTGTCTACTTTTCTGCAGTTGTTCCTTTACTTCATATGTTATTAATTTAGAGATGTCTTTTTTTACTTTAGAGATTGTGTCTGATCTGATTCCTTCTATACTTTTCTGTAGAATATATATATATATATATATATATATATATATATATATATATATTAGTTTCTGCATTTTTTTAACCTCAGATGCTAGGAATTCAGAGATTTTGACTGCAAAGATTCCCACTTCTTTCTATAGTAGTGTCTCCTTCATTTGTTCTGGGTAGCCTTGGGACCTGAGATTGTATTTTACTCCTTGTCTGTACCATTCTGTACAGCAGTAATCTCTGACCTTTGGTGAAGAACTTTGGTTAAGTTTTGCCATTAGTGCTTACTGAAATTTGGGTACAGATCTATCAAGTTTGATCTTTACAGATGTCCCTGGCTGGGTCTGGCTGCTATACTCACCTTCTTCCCATTGCAGCTTTTGGAAGAGAGCCCACTGTGCAAGATGCTCATGTTCTAGGTTACCTGGTAGGGTCTGAGCCCCAGTGTCTCTGCAGGGAATTTTGCTGTGGGGCTCCACTGTAGATGCTAGACCTGGGTTCTGTGTGAGATACAAGTTCTGGTGGTGCAAGGGTGCCTGCCTAGTATTCCTGCCTATGTGCCTTCCAGTCACAAACTATGGGTTAGGGCAGAGTTCTGGTGGAGGTGCAGTGTGCAGGCTGAAAGGTCCCACCTGCTCACTTACTGGTCAGGTTGTTAGGTGGGCCTGCTGAGAGCAGTGCTAAGTTTGGGTGGAAGTGAAGAGGGCCACAGGCTGAGGGGTCCTACCTGTGTGTCTGCTGGTCCTGATCAGTCAGGGATGCTGAGCACCCACTGTGAGTCTCTCAGTCAGTCGTGGCTACTGTGTGTGAGGCCTGAATTCTGTTGGAATTACAGGGTGCTTCAGGCCAAGAGGTTCTTCCTGTGCACCTTCTGGTCAGTCTCAGTAGTCTTAAATATATTTAAAAAACTAATTAAAGTTATAGAAAAATAATATTCAAAAGAAGGAATACACTATTCCAACCAATAGAGTATATCAATCAGTAAAATAATAATGAAAAAGAAATATTGAATATTCAAACATAAACTAAATAGAATAATAAATGTAATCATGCATTAATAGCACTTTTCAGCAAACAAGAAAGAAGTCAACCTTACCTATCAATTTGACAGTTACAATATATACATGGAGCAAAAATAGTAGCTCAGGGGAAGTAGAAATGGTGAAAAGTAATTAGAACTAAATGAAAATATTTTCATTTGAGCATCAGGAAAAAAAAATATGAAAAAAATCCAAGAGACAATAAATGGGATGGCTTTAAGCTTAGCGACATATACATATTGAGATTGTCAGAGAGGACGAGAGAGAAAAATGCAGAATGAACATGTGCAAGCAGAATAGTTGTTATGCTTTGTGTATACATGTTCCCCCAAAGCTTCATGCAGTCATGGGGTGGCTTCCGGAATTTGTAATTGACTATTATTCTTGTGGGTTCTTTGCCTGCCCTGGTACAGGTGATATGCATTTCAATTAAAGAAAGGAAGAGAAGTTAGCTGCTTGAGCTGTTGCTACTCCTCCCTACCCTCTTGCTCTCTGCCTGCTGCCATATAAGGTTACCCTCTGCCATGTGCCTCTCTGCCTTGGACACAACTGAATATGGACTGAAACCTCCAGTAACTGTGAGCTAAAGAAACCTTTCCTTCCCTCATTCTGAGTGTCAGGTATTTGTCACAACCAGGAGAGAAGAATAAATAAGAAATTAGGTAACTACTGTCCAACTGTGATGAAAGACAAGGTTTTACATACCAAAAAAGAAAAAACCTGCATGAATTCAAAGTAGGATAATTCTAAAAGATACAAGTAGAGATGCCATAGAATCATGCTAATGAAAGAGACAGTATCCAAGGGAGTGAAGAAGGCATTTATCAACTTTATCTTTCTTTACAACTGAATAACACTCCGTTATATAAAAATACCACAACTTCTTATCCATTCCCCATGTGATGGGCATTTGAGTTGTCTCCAATATTTAGCTGGGACAACTTGTGCTACTACAAGCATGGGCACACATATATGACTATGGATTTACAGGTAAAATGATGAAACTAAGGACAATATGGAAGTGAAAAAAATTAGTACTCACATATGCCAACATCATATTGTCTCCCTGAAAAAATAAATAAAATCAGAAAGATAAAATAGATATCGTAGAATGGACAGAAATTGAGCATAAGGAATAAACAACGGATATGAAAGAAAAGAGACAATATAGAAGAAAATCCAGTAAGTGTTGGTTGTTGGAAGGTAGCAGGTAATGTTTAAAATTTTTACTTTTACCAATTTTATATGCTAATATGTATAATCTGAACAACTACAGTAAGGACAGTAATGTTTAACATAAGAGCCACAGTGGAATTAACTTTTATCTTTTTTAAAATACATATTTGGTACAGGGTCTACAGGATTACACTGAGTAGATCAGTGTCATAGTGATTCTTCTCTTTTCAGCCTCTCAAGTGCTGGGATTTTAGGCAAGCACCACCACACCCAATCTCAACCAACATCTCAGCACATAGACATGCATACATGAAAATGAACTTGCAGATGACGTTACTTGGTGGAAGGTAGGGTGGAAGAGAGGCCAAGAGGAGGTAAAATGGATCATCATATGGTATGACTATGTACTAATACCACACAATGAATACATCAGAAAGGTCTACTAAATAAAACAATTTTAAAAACTAAAAAGTGACACCTTTCATGTTTTATTTCTTCTTTTGTAGTCTTACACTAGGAAGACAATTTAATATTTACACATGTGAGTCTGGTTTATTTCACTTATAAGTATAGCCACTGGTTGCATCCACTTACCTATGAAGGCTTTGAATTTACCTTTATAGCCTAGTAATACTTCATCATATAAAAATGCCACGTATGTTTCATGCATTCTTCAGGTGATGGACATTTTGGTTATTTCCAAATTTTTTTCTATGACAAATTGTGTTGCTATAAACATAGATGCACATATATCACTATGGTATGATTTCAGTTCTTTTTTGGAAAATACACAGAAGGGAATAGCTGGAATGAATGGGATTTCCAGTTCTAGTTTTGAAAGAAGTCTCCATACGGTTTTCCATAATAGTTTCACCAGTCTGCATTCCCACCAGCAGTAGAGAAGAATTCCTTTTCCTTACAAACTCTCCAATATTTATTGTTGGGTGATTTCAGTATGATAACCTTTCTTTCTGAGATGCTATCTAAATGTTGTTCTAATTTGCATTTCCAAATGGCCAGCGAGGCGGAGCATTACTTATTTCTTGCATTTCTTCCTCTCAAAACTTTGCATTCATCTCAGATGCCTATTATTAGATTGGGTCTTTCAATTTTGGGGGCCTAATTTTTTTAGTTCTTTAAATATTCTAGATAGAAAACTTTTGTCTGAGGAATTATTGGTTAAGATATTTTCCAAATTTGTAGGTTGTCTTTTTACTCTGTTGGTGATTTCTTTTGATGTGCAGAAATTTCTCATTACGAATAGGTCTAGTTGTTGATTCTTTGAAGTATTTCTTATGCAGTTTGTTTTTTGTTTATGAACTGTTTGCCTATACCTATATCTTCAAGACTTCCACCAGCTTTATTTTTCAGAAGACTTAGTCTCACAGTTTTAATGTTTAGATCTTTAATCCATTTTGAATTTAGTTTAGTGAATGGTGATAGAACTAGATCTAGTTTTCATTTTCAGCATGTAGAAAGCCAGTTTTTCCCGCACTATTTTTAAACAGCCTGTTTTTCATCCAGTGAGTATAAAACCTAAAACGTATAACAGTTATTGGAAAAGGAAATGAAATTGAACTTAAGCATTAAACAATGAAGAGGAGAGAAAGGAAAAAAAAAAAACAAGGAAAAGAGGCACGGGGAACATTGCGCAAATATATATACTGAATGGCTGAGGTGATTGTAATAGCAATTTCTATGACTTTATGAGGTATGAAAAGTAAAGGCAAGTTATTATTCTGTGTTGTAAAAGGCTCAAGTCAACAACTTCTGACAATGCTATTTCTGCTGATAGCCCAATACTATTACAATCTATTGTACTATGTTGGGTTATTCTGCTGAATACAAGAACCTACAATATTTGAACAGGTATCAAGTATGATAAGGTATTTTATTTATTTTTTCATTTATTATTTATTACTTTTAATAAGAAATAACAATATGACAGTTTCAAAACATGTTAGTAGTACATTTGCAATAACTGACACATCCATATTGTTGTCCTCATAATAGTTTTACACAGCACAGGATGTGGACATGATACATTTTCTAATCGATATTGGTAAGGAAAGAAAAAAGAGAAAAAATATTTCTTCTCTTTGAACTGAGAGGAAGTAGTTGTATACATAGTCCAATATTCCACAGTTGCATTGTGTTACTGGTGAAACTGGCGATGTTGGGGGCTCTTACAACTCATCATACTAATCCAGCTCTGCGTTTTATGCCTCATAATTAAGCTTTTCCACTGAGTGATCAAGGGCAAGTTAAGGCAAGACCTGTATAATAAAACATTTATCTTTTGTATCTTCCAAGGTCAAATCCCCTCAGTATTAACTTTGTAATCATGTACAGTGTTTTGTAGAACTGTTGTCAGTGTCAGCCTTCGGGATGAGTCATGGCCATTGCCTCACCAGTTTGCTTTCTTTAAAAGCCTAAAGGAATGTTTTTTTCTCTAAGTCACTCTCACTAGACACACTATACTTCATTTTTCCCTTTCCACTGAGGTCGCATAATGTCTTTCACCAGAAAATTTGGGACACTACTGAGTTATAGGATATTACAGCACAGGTTCTTTTATGTCCTGAGTCCTTACTGACCTTGAAGGGCTAAGGCCAAAATATTAGCTATCCTCATAGCCCTTCTCTTTCCCCAATTTTTGGTCTGCTAACTTATATTCTCAATCCTCCAGCAGAAGAACTTCATGATACAATTACTTCATAACATAGGTAACTGAGCTCAACCTCACTGCCTTTCTAAATATCGTACATCCTGGACTTAGCTTAAAATTGGTATTATCCATCAGTCATTGATATTCTAATAAATCTGTATAGAACACAATAAAAGCAATTACATATTTTTATGCAGACATTTAGAAATCCAAGGATTTACAAAATTGGAGCCTGTCAAGCCTATGGCATTTTGCTCAGTTTCTTACTCTCAATTAATACCTTTGTTTTGTTAGCCAACCATTTAATTGAGAAAGAGTATAGCAGTAAATGAGTTTACATTAGAAGCAGTACACATCTAAAAGACCAAAACGACAGGCATTCCAAGCACAGTTTTAGTGTTACATGTTGCTATCATCAATGTGAAAAACCTTTTGAAGATTCTGAGAAACGTTTTGAAGGTTCTTAGAATGATAAGGTCCTTCAAAGTCTTCTCCAATTACATCTTCTCTAACTGCAGTGGAGCACCCATCTCTGACAAAATAAAACAAAAAAGGACGATATAAATGAAGCACGATTTTGTAGGATAGATATACAGCTACTTTCTCTTAGTTTAATGAGAAGTTTTGTACTAAGAGTGTTTGGACAAGACATCGTATCGGCATCTTATAGTCTGAATAACTACTATGAAGGCAACAACATGCAGTGAATTATTTATTGCAGCTGTCCTATTAACTTGTCTTGAAACTTTCTCTTTGCTATTTCTTTGTCATTAAAATCAATGAAAAATAAAATTATGTGTATAATTTTCACCTTGGCTAATTCCATGTGCTGATATCTGCCTATAAGCAACTACATTGAGGATACCAATTTTCAATACAAAAGCTGTGCTTTAATGCTTATCATTTCGGTCTTCTAGATATGTATCCTTTTAATGTTATATTAATTATCATGATACTCTCTTTAAGATGTTAAGAGAAGAAAAGAGAGACAAGAACAAACATTTAAGATTTCTTGATAGTAGGCACTAATATTCAATAATTTGTCCAGTCTCATAAGAGTATATGTTAATCTGTGTAACATGTTCGATGACAAAAAAGAGATAATATATTAAGCATTTTAATTAGCTATTCTTGTTTTTGAAATCTGTAACACATGTATTGTATGTTACCCTGTTTCTGTCTTTGTTTCTGATTTTTGTTCTTACTTTTGTTATTATTCTTCAAAATAAAATAAAATTGCATTAAAATTTTTAAAAGGATATCTATATCTATATAGTGGATTAATGTGCCTACTTGTGCACATTCAGCTACTAGGGTTCAATCCTTGTCCTGCAATGACAACGCACCTCCCCCCGCCTCTGGACGCACTGAGACTGTGATTGAGACTGGACACTGTTGTGTGCACCTCTTAATCCAGTTTAGGAGCCTAAAAACCAGGAGGATCACTACAAGTCTGATCCGTGCAATGAGACCTTGTATTAAATACATAAAAGAGAAACTGATATTAAATTGAGCCTGCATAAAATTAATAATTAATCATTTAAAACTGTACACATTAGTATACTTAATATGTTGGATGGATATTTTCTGTATCTAATTTTGTTTTCATGAACTAAAAAGTAACCTGCTTTACATTAGTTACTACCCTTGTATTCATTTACAAGCACCAGAAAATGGCAAGGCCCATTTCTCAGCATTTAAATATTATAGATCATTATAAATGATTAATCATCCGACATGTTGTTTTTATTGGAAGTTGTTCATTTAAAATAATGCTATCAGGGCTGGCCTGATTGCTTAGTATACTAAAGCACCTGATTAAGCAGGGTATAGAGGTTAGGGTTCAATCCTTGCCAGTTCTACTCCCTGGGCACACTGAAAGTGTAATTGAGACTAGGCTCCTGCCTATAATCTCTGCACTCTGGAGGCTGCAAACAGGAGAATCACTACAAGTCCGATCTGTGTAATGAGACCATATATAGCCTTAAACGCTGTTCTAAATACAGAAAATTAAATAAATAAATAAATAAATAAAATGTTATCCATGTACTCACTTGCAGTAGTACTTCATTACTCTCTATGGATGAATGGTACACCATTATATGGTATCACAGTGTGTTTATCCATTCATCCCTTTGACAGATATTTGATTTGTTCCCACCTTTTAAATATTGTGAAAAAGAACGATGTAAACACTTATGAGTATATAAGTTTGGAGTATCTGTTTTAGTACTATAGAGCACATACATAGGAAAAAAAATATAACTAGGACTTGGATTGGTCAAATGGTAATTCTATGTTCAGCTTTTTAGAAACAGTGCCTGAATACTGCATGAACATTTTGCACTTTCACTTGCAATTTGTAATAGTATCAATTTCTCCACTTCCTCAACATTAGAATAAATCATATTGTATCATAATTATGGATCTATAATATACTGCTAGATAAAGTGTTCAAGAAATTTGCTGAGACTTTCACAAATATATTGATATAATACGTTTATATATATATATATATTTTTTTTTTTTTTAATTAAACCCTTTTGCTTTGGCCTTAGTAGAATCAGAAAAAAATATGAAGTGTTGCCTCCCCTTAGAGTCATTGGAGAGACAAGAAGTACTGATACTTATTTTTCTTCAAATTTTTGGTTGGATTTTTCAGTGAAATTATCTATTAGTGAGATTTTTTCTAGTTAGGAAGGTATCACATACTAAACTTTATGTTTTGTTTTCAATTTTTCAGAGAAAAACATTAAAATGATGATAAAATTTAAAACCAAGATAACACACTAACAATGGTTAGTACATTGCTTATTGTTATCTTCAAAGTACATGCTCATTACAAGAAAATTTGTTCAAATAATATAAGCACAAATCTTTTTTTCAATGAAAAAATGTAAACTAATACTATAGGTATCTTAACTAATATATATATATATTATATTAACAATACTAATATACTAATATTATGTGACACGAGCAAATGATTGAAGATATATATTTTAAGATACATATTTATTTTTCTTTTCTTTTTCTCTCCCATCTTTTCTCCCTTCACCCCTTCCAGATTCTCCTTCCGTTGGTGCAAGTTTTTTCCATTTAACAGTGTCTACTGTAAATTTTGCCTCTTATTTACTCTTTTTTTTTTTTTTTTTTTTTTTTTTTTTTTTTTTTTTTTTTTTTTTTTTGTGGGACCAGGGTTCGAACTCACAACCTTGCACTTGCCCAGCAGGCACTTGTGCCTCGGAGCTATCTCCCCAGCCCCCTTATTTACTCTTTTAGCTTCGTACACAAGGAAGAAAATATGTTTACATATCTGAGACTGATTTATTTCTTTATGGATACACTCTGAAGTTGTATCTCTTTAGCTATAGAAGTCTCAAGTGTGTCTTTCTTTATAGTTGAGTAGTACTCCACTGTAAGACAATCTCGCATCTTATTTATCCATTACTTGGTTGATCTGTATTTAAGCTGTTTCCAAGATGTAGCTATTACAAATTGTGTTGCTCTAAACCAGTGGTTCTCAACCTTTGTGATGCCATGACCCCGAAATACAGTTCTTCATATTGCGGTGACCCCAAACCAAAAATTAATTTTGGTGGCTACTTCAAAACTGTAATTTTTCTACAGTCATAATTCAGAATGTAATAAATAACATTTTCTGATGGCTTTAGGTGACCCCTGTGTTTTGGTCGTTCGGCCCCTGTTGGGGTCACGACCCACATGTTGAGAACTGCTGCTCTAAACATAGCTGCATATATATTGTTGTAGTGTAATGTTTTAAATCTTCTGACAAATAATTCAAAGCGAGAAAGCTGGGCCAAATGAGACCTCTAATCTTATTTTTAAGGGACTTCCACACTGGCTTCCACAGTGGTTGAATGAGTACACTTCACCAACAGTGGCAAAAGTTGACTTTTTCACAGTCTTTCTAGTATTTATTATTGTTTGATTTCTTGATGACAGACATTCTTTCTCAGTTGAAATGGAATCTCAGCACTGTTTTCATTTGCATCTCTCAAATGGCTAATGATGTTTAAGGATTTTTATGTATTTATTTGCCATTTATGTTTCTTTATCTGTAAACTGCATATTCATGTTGTATGTGATTTCTTTAGATGTGGAAAAGCATTTTAATATGAACTATCACAGTTCATTTTTTTTGGAATATTTCCCATGCTGTTTGGGTTTTGTTCATGAAGTCTTTGCCTACACCTCAAGCTCTTCAAGATTTGCACATATTTTCTCTTCCAGTGGATTCAATATTTCTCTTTTAACATTATATCTTTAAGTATTTTTACTTTAGTTTACTGCATGGTGCTAGATATGGGTCAGATTATAACCTTTACCAGTTTGTTATCACCAAATTTGAAAGAGGCTAACTTTATTTCAGTGAACATGTTTAATTTATTTGTTGAAGTCAATTTGTTAATTGTGTTTGGAACTGTGATTACATTTTCTAAGGTGTTACACTCATCCTTGGATTTGCTTTTTTTAAGAATGCAAAATATAGATATAGAAAAAATAATATTAGAACCTATATAAGATTACACTAAAACAAAGAAATAGGAATGCAACAATGGTTTTGTTGCCAGTATTATGCTGATTTTATCTCTATACCTTTGTAATATAATTTCAAGTCAGGGAATGTGATGCCTATGCCTTTTTTAATTCCCAAAAATGCTGTGCTATTCTAAGCCTCTATCTTATTGTAAATCTATTCATTTTTCTACTTCTTTCTTAGATTTAGGATTTTGTGTATTTCTTATTGTATTTTTGTATTTCATTTTAGTGATTTTTGAGTATTTGATCATATTTTCTATTCAGTTTGTATTAATTTTGTCACTAGCTTTTAAAGCTTTTATTCTTAGAGAACAAAATAAAATTTAAAAAGAAAATTATAGCCCTCCTGTACTAAAATGTTGTCTTTCCACTAGTTGTTCATATTATCAGATATATGCATGCAAAATTAGAAGGACAAAAGAAACAATATATAAGAATATAAGAAGACAAAATGGATATCAATTGAAAAAAGGAGAAAATATAAATTAAGCATTAACTGTTCCTTTCTGTAGACCAGGAAACTTTTTAAAAATAATTTTAAAGAGGAAAAAGATAAAATATAAGTGAAACCATCTCAAAACATACATTGCATAATGTGGTCCTCAGTCACTATTCACAGGACAAGATACAGACATGATATCTGAACAATATTAATACAAGCTTTCCTTCCTCATTCAATGAAGAGAAAGTAGCTGTATATCTATCCGAACTATCTAGCATATATGTATGTATTTGTTTTTGTCATAAAAATATTCCTTTATTTGTATCCCCACTTTATGTTTTGCTTTGTCAGAGATGCGTATTTCATTGCCCTAAGAAAACCTGTATTTGGAGAGGTCTTTAAAGGATCCTTTTGTAGTTGATGCGAGTCCAAAGATAGTAGGCACTTGAATTCAGCAAAATAACCCAATATAGTCCAATAGTACATAATTATAGTGAGTAAGGAGCACAACTTGCAATTATCTCAAGTTTTTAACTTGAGGCTTTTATGGCTCAGCATATTAATATAGCTTTACTTTTTAAACCTTATGGTTGCACTTTTCTGCTAGATTATTAAGACCAAGTTAAAGCAAGACCTACATAAATCTAAATGTAACTTTTACTATCTGATAAGATCAGTCAAATCCCCTCAGGATTTACCTTGGAACCATATATAGTACCCTGTGGATTTTCTGCCAGTGTCAGCCATCTGGATGAGTCATAGCTGTTGCTTGACCAATTTGCTCTCTGTGAAAGCCTGGATAGATTTTTTTTTCCCTAGGTAACACTCCTTAGGCATACTAGACATTATTGACCACTTTCTTCTGTGGCTTCATAATCTCCTTGATCAGAAAATTTGGGACACCACATAGTTGCTGGTTATCACAGCAGAGGTTTTCTTATATTCTGAGTCCTCACTGACCTTGGAGTACTAGGGCCAAAGTATTGTCTATCCCTGTAACCCTTCTACTTCTCTAATCTTTGGTCTGCAAACTTTAGTTTTTAAACAACCAGAAGAGAAGCTCGATGATATTATTATCAGAGGCAGTTATGTATTATATCATTTATCTTTTAGGATCCATATCCTTTTCTCTGTTTTTGCTTCTGAATTAGTAATTTTGCATTTAGTTTTCAGGTAAAAATCTATCAATTTTGACAATCCTCATCAAATCAACATTTTCTTTTGGCTGTGTATGTTATGTTATTTATTTTATCTTTGTTTTTATATTCATTAACCCTTCATTCTATTATCTTTTAGCTTATTCTTCAATTTCATTACATTATGCTATTATTTTGAAACTTTTCTTTTATTGTGTAAGTTGTAGCAACAAATGTTTTTTAAGAACCATTTTCACAGCATTGTATATTTTCATATTCTGATTTATTTTCCATACACCTAAGCATTTAAAAATTTTCATTTTGTTATAGTCTTTTATAAACTTTTCGTGAGATTATTTTTTGCTTTTATTTAATTTCAAGCTTTATTCATTTTTGTGAGCTCCAGCTTTTACATATTGAAGTTAGAGAAGATATTTTGGATGGATTCAGTCTTTCTAATTTTACTCAGTTTCGGTTTTTCTTAAGATTTGTTCTACTAGAGGGCCCAACGGGATGGCTCAGTGGTCTAAAGCGCCTGCTTGGGAAAGCTTGGGCGGCTTGAGGGACCGCGGTTCCATCCCCAGCACCACATGCTGCGCCAGCCCTGCCCTCGTGGCAGGCTGAGCCGGCCATAAAAAAAAAAAATGAGTGAATAAACAAACAAAGGTTCTGAAACAAGAAAAAAATAAATAAATAATAAAAAAATAAAAATAAAATAAAATAAAGATTTGTTCTACTAGAAAAGAAAAAAAAAGTAATGTTGATTTAAAAGGGTTAATGTTTAATTGTTTGATCAATCTTATACACCTATATGTATTAATCTAAACTGATCTGATGATGAAAATATGTAATATAACCATTGTTAAATTTAAACAATAAAAATGTTAAATTTAAAAAAAAAAGATTTGTTCTACTCTGAAGAATGATCTAAATAAACTTGAGAAAAATATATATTCTGCTATTGTTGGATGGGTGTTGACTAGCAGTGTCTTAGGTCTTATTTTTTGTACTGTTACAATCATTTATCTTCATTCATCTTCTTCCTAGATGTTCCATTTATCTTTAAAAGTAGGCTATTTATATGTCCCAAAACTATTGTAAAATTATCTATTTCTTTATTAAATTGTCATTTGCTTCATGTATTTTGAACTTTTGTTTGTTTCAGTTATAAGTGTTATTATAACATTACATCCTTTCTAAGATAATGCACTCATAAGAACATAATGCTTCCCATTGTCTCCAGTACACATCTTTTGAGATTTTTTTTTATTTTTTTATTAAAGAGATCTTATATGCAAAGAACTTTACTAAGAAATGGTAATTCTTTTGTGATTTGCTTTTATGTTCAAGGGGCTGGAGAGATAGTTCCATGGCACAAGAGCCTTCTGGCAAGAGCAAGGACATGAGTTTGAACCCTAGTTCCATAAACAAAAAAAAAAAACATTTTAATGAAAAAAATATAGTAGTGAAATAGTTTCCAAACAGTTTTGTAGGACAGATAAAATAATTAACGCATTGCTTATTGGTGTCTTCATAGTAGTTGTTCAGAAAACAAAATGTAGACATGATATCTTGACTAAACACTACTAGTATAAAAAATTCTTTTATTGAATTAAGAGAAAGTAGCTGTATATTTACCCTATCTACTATATAATCTAGATTTCTCATACTCAGAAAAGATCTACAGTGTTCCAGGGTAAATCCTGAAGAATTTTGACTGAATTTATCAGATAACCAAAGTTACATTTTCAGAATAGATCTTGCTTTAACTTGGTCTTATTCAGCAGAAATGTGTCACCATGAAGTCTGGAAAGTAATGCCATATCAATAGGCTGAACTGTAATAGGGTCAAGTCAACAACTCTGCATGATTGCCAGATGTGCTGATAGTTCACTATTATTATGGACTATTGGACTGTATTGGGTTGTCTGGCTGAATTCAACTACCTACAATATTTGGACTGGCATCACGTATGAAAAGGTCCTTTAACGACTTCTCCAATTAGAGCATCTTAACTGCAATGGAACATCCATTTCTGACAAAAAAGGGATATAAATAAAAGAATAACGTCTAGTACAAATCGTTAAATAAGCATCTTTCTTTCTTTCTTTCTTTTTTTCAGTACAGAGATTGAACTCAGGACCCTGTGCTTTCCAGGTCAGTGCTTATTTCACTGAGCTATCTCCCTGTCCCAAATGTATTTTTCTTTATATACTTTTTAAGTTTGTACAATTTACAATTATCTTGGGGAGTAGGTACATGTGCATAATACAATGACGATCTCTTTTTTAATCACTTTCCCATTCCATCTCACCTCCTTCCCTTGTCTTCCAAAAGTCTCATTTTAACCATGTCATTGTTAATTGTAGAAGTTTATCATTTATAATAATTGCATTCATTTGGATTATAAGGTTCCTGTACATAACATATTTTTCTATATTTTTTGCTTTTCTCTCTTCTTTCATCTACATTGTCTTGGACATTTTAAATTTACACCAAATATTTTCCCTTGTCTCCTGTGCCTTCTTTACTGTGGTCTTTACTTATTGCCTTACCTATGTAAAAGGTATTTTATGGAATTTTTTAAATAATAAATCCTTTATTTATTTGGTACAATGTCTCCCTGTGTAGCTAGGACTAGTACTGATTCTCCTGTCTCAGCCTCATCAGAGATGGATTACAGGTGTGTGCCACCATGACTAGTTTCAGTGGCTGGAAAGATGCGCCTGGGTTTCCAGGGATAGCAAGGCATGTGGAACTGAGGATCAAACCAGGATCCTTAAGATTACCAGGCAGGGACTTAGATTCCTAAGCTATCCTCCCCAGCCCATTTTTTGTATTTAAGCTTCTGTGTTAAATATAAATTTCTCAATCTCTCTAATGAATATAGATGCAAAATTCCTCAAGAAAATGCTAGCAAACAATACAGCACATCATTAATCAGATTATACATCATTACCAATTGTGATTCATTCCAGGGATATAGGAATTGGTGAACATAGAGAACTCCATAGATGTAATGCACCACATCAACAAATCCAAGAGCAAAAACTACATGATCATCATAATATATGCATAAAACCTTTTAAGAAAGGCTGACACTGACTCATGGCAAAAATCCCTATAGAACATCGAAATAGATAGTCTATATCTCAACCTAATAAAATCCATTATGAGTATCCAACATCCAGCATCATACCAAATAGGCAAAAACTGAAGTCATTTACTGTAAAATCAGGAATAAAACAAGGGTGTGCTGTCTTCATGCCTATTCAGTATAGCTATGGAAACACTAGCCAGAGCAATTAGAAAAGAGAAAGAACTAAAAGAAAAAATGATTGGAGAACAAAAATTGAAATAGTCATAACTTTCAGATAACATAATATTCTATGTGCAGTACTTCCAAAACTCCACCAAGACTCTTATAGGTGTAATCACCAAATTCATTATCATAGCAGAATACAAATTCAACACTCAAAAATCAGTAGAATTTTTGTACAGCAACAGTGAACTGCACTGAGAGTGAAGTTAGGGAAACTACCCAATAAAAACAAAAGTAAAAGAAATTTAGGAAAGAATCACACAAAAGAAGTAAAGGATTTATACAGTGAAAGTTATGGTACTTTGTGAAGAGACTGAAGAGGATTTGAGAAAATGAAAAGATATTCCATGACCATGGATAGGAAGAAACACCACTGTGAAAATAACCATGTGCCCAAAATTGTTAAATAGATTCAAGGCAAACCTGATTAAAATTCCATTAGTATATCTCACAGAGCTAGAGAAAACTGTCCTCACATTCATTTAGAATCACAGGAGGCACAGAATATCAAAAGCAGTTCTGGGAAAGAAAGGAAAGCCAGTAGATACCACAATCTGTTACCTGAACTTATGCTATAAAGCAATAGTGATAAAATCATCATGATCCTGGGGTAGAGATAAAACGAAATATCAGTGGAACAGAACAGAGGATGCAGACACAACTACAAACATAATAAGCCACTTCATTTGTTTATTTTTTGTGTGTGTCAGAGATCAAACTCAGGAGCTTGTGCTTGCTAGTCAGACACAGCACGGAACTATCTCCTGGCCAGTCACCTTATCTTTGATAAAGGGAATAAACATGTCCACCAGAAGAATGATAGTCTCTTTAATAAATGGTTCTGGAAAAACAGGCTTTCCACATGCAAAGCTAAAATTAAATCTATTACTATCGCCATACACTAAACCACAGTTAAAATGGATCAAAGACTTAAAAATTAGAACAAAACGCTAAATCTTCCGGAGGAAAATGTAAGTAGAAAGCTTGATTACATAGGGGCAGGCAGTTACTGAACAAAAACCAAACTGCGTGGGAAATGCCTAAAGAATCAACAACAGGAATCTCATCAATCTGAAATATTTCTACACTTTAAGGAAAATTTCCAACAGAGTAAAAAGAAACAAACTGGGAAAAATATAACCAACTGCCTCTTCTCCCAAGACCTTCTAACTATAATATATGAAGAAATTAAAACGTAACCCTCCGCCCCCAATTCAAAGACCCAATGCAGAAATGTCCATTTGAGGTGAATGTATACTTGTTGGGTGAAGAAATACAAATGACAATTAAAGAAAAGAAAAAAAATCCTTCAACATCATTTGTCATTTCAGAAATGCTAATTAAAGCAACACTGAGATTCCATCTCACCCCAGACAGAATGGCTATCATCAAGAAGTCAAAACAAATGCTTGGGAGGGTTGTAGGGAAAAACAAACCTTTCTCCACTGTATGTGAAAGTGCAGACTGGTGCAACCACTATGGAGATCAGTGAGGAGACTTCTTGAAGAACTAAGAATGGAAATCCAATTAAATCCAGCTATCTCCCTACTACTGGAAATTTTCCGAAGAACTGAAAACATCATATCATAATGACATTTGTGCACCTATTTTCATAATAAGAACGTTTGTGAAAGTCAAATCTTGGAAACAACCAAAATTCCCATCATCTGAGCAGTGGATGAAAAAGATGTGGTGTTTTTATACAATGGAGTATTACTATACATAATAACAAACTTGAAGCCTTCATATATAAGTGGATGCAACTTGAAGATATGCTTATAATTGAAATAAACCAGCCCCACATATATGAATAATGTATAGTCTCACAAGTATAAGAACTCAAAAGAAGAAATAAAAAATGAAAGGTATGGGCATGGCGGGATGGCTCAGTGGTCTAAAGCGCCTGCTTGGGAAAGCTTGGGCAGTTTCAGGGACCTTGGTTCGATCCCTGGCACCACACGCTGCGCCAGCCCTGCCCTCGGGGCAGGCTGAGCTGGCCATAAAAATGAGTGAATAAACAAAGGTTCTGAAACAAGAAAAAAATATATAAACTTAAAAAATGAAAGGTATAACATAGTTTAATGGAAAGCAAGAACATATGGATTAAATAACAAAGACAGAACAAAGAAAAAAGTTAGGAAGCATGGCAGGGACAATACCATTCATTTATATACACAAGATGGTCATGGCAATAGTCCTAAGAATCTCCATCAGGTTTTTGAAACTAGCAGTTAATTGGTAGACTCTAACCCTAACTGTATATGCTAATGTCTGTGAACTAAGCAACCACATCGATGATAGCGTGCATCACCACACCTGGTCTGTGGTACTTAATCTTAGTGAGAACTTTCTGCATGTCAAAAGAAATTACTAAGACAGTGATAAGACAACCCAGAAATTTGCAAAAAACTCTTAACCAGCAAGCACACAGACAAAGGTCTTCTATCTAGAATATAAATAACTAAAAACATGAGGGTCCCCAAGTTTAAACCCACTCCACAAATGGGCATTTGAGATGAACACACACTTCTCAGAGGAAAAAATACTAAAAGCTAATAAATATATGAAAAAATGTTCTACATCACTAACTATCCATGAAATGTAAATTTAAATACTGGGATACCATGTTACTATCATAAAGAAATCAACCAACAACAAATGTTAGAGAAGCTTCAGGAGTAAAAGAAACACTTCTCAGGGGCTGGGGAGATAGCTCCGAGGCACAAGTGCCTGCTGGGCAAGTGCAAGGTCGTGAGTTCGAACCCTGGTCCCACAAAAAAAAAAAAAGAAACACTTCTCCACTGCTAGTGGGAATGTAGATTGGTGCAATCATGACTGAAATCAGTGTTGAGACTCCCTAAAAAGCTAGGACTCGAAATTCCATTCGATCCAGCTATCCCCCTACTGGGAATTTTCCCAGAAGAACAGAAAGCGTTCTATCATAGTGATATATGTGCACCTATGTTTATAGAAGCACAATTTGTGATAGCCAAATATTGGGAAAAAAACAAAATGCCCATCATCTGAGGAATGGATGAAAAAAGATGTGGTATTTATGTACAATGTTGTATTACTCCGGTGTAAACAAAAATAAACCTGAAGCCTTTATAGTTAAACAGATGCAACTTAAAGCTATATACACAGGTGAAACAAACCAGGCCCATATGTGTAGCTATCCTATTGTTCCCATCATGTAAGAATTTAAAAGAAGAAATAAAAATTGAAATTTATAACACAGTTGAAGGAAAACCGTGCACTTAAGATTTCAACAATGGAGAGACAAGAGACTATGAAATATGGCAGGGGCAAAACCATATATCCTTCTTTTATTTCTTTCAACTTTACATGCGTATATTTGATATATAAATAGCTAGGTAGAAGACTACATTATGCATTCCCAGTAATACCGTGAAATTCATATTATTTTGTTTAATGAAATTCTGTATCTCTTGCAGTCTTTCTGTTTTAAAATTTTTAGTAATATTTTGTACTCTCTTTAAAAATAGAAAAAAATTAAAACTTCCTCAGTATTCAAGAGATTTATATTTATGGGATGGATGTTATTAATGCTATGCATTGAATGTTTATTATAAGTTATTCTGGATCAATAGACTACAAAAGTTAACACTTATGTAACTCTTACTGGTATTGATTTTTGTTTCCAACCGGATTAAATATTTCACCATCATTGACAATATTTTTATATAACAAATTTCAGCCTGTTTTATTCAATAGTTGACATACTGAGTTATATAATTTCATTTCAGTAATCTCTCTACTGGACTCATATTTCAATATATTAAACTCATATTATATTTCTCTTCTCATTAGTTCTTTTTATATCTATCATCAATCTATGTATCTATGTATCTATCTATGTATCTATGTATCTATCTATGTATCTATCTATGTATCTATCTATGTATCTATCTATCTATCTATCTATCTATCTACCTATCTTTCTATCTACCTGTCTATATGCCTACCTATCAATCTTTTAACTTATTTGTTTATTTGGTTCAGAGTCTCTCCATACCCATTTCAGACTTGCAGTGATCTTTCTCTTTCGTCTTCTTCAACACTGGGATTTCAGCTCCGTGCCACCACACATAGTTTTTGGGACAGCACAGTTTGCCTGAGGATCCAGAACCATCATGGCACACTGTAGAAGTGATAAAACTCTTATCCTTGTGCTTGCTATGCAGGTTTTTAGACCATCAAGTAATCTCCCCACTCCTTTTGTTATTTAATTGTGATGAAACACTTTGCTCTATTAAAGGAAAAAGTTAATTCCTTGATTATATATCCTCAACCCAGTGGTCACAACTCTTGTCAAGCTTTTAAATCTTTCTGACTCAAAAATATAATTTCTTTCATGAATTTTTATAATTTTTGTTATTAGTACAAGTTTGCTGTAAAAATTGTTACATTCATCAGGTGAGTAGAGATTTGTACATAAAATCTTTCCTTTGTTTTTCCTGTTCTCCTTTCACTTTTATCTCTATTACCTTTCAATTTTTAAAACATCTGGTATCTGTTTCCAGATAAATATATTTCCTTTTATTTTTTTACACTCTTTGAATTTCTTGAAGCTCACAAAGCATATTACATTAAAGTTGGTGTGTCTGAGTTATTTCACTCAACATTACAATTTAAGTTGTTTCAATTTTATGTTATCAGTCTGTGTTTCATGTGCTCCCAAAGCTATGTATTTTTCCAATATTCTTTATTTAATTCTTTATTTAATATTTATTAAATTACTGAATTATTGAATTACTCAATAGTAATAATTGTGAATAATATTTAAACAAGGGGTTTGTCTGAAGAATTTTTTTATATTCCTAGTATTTTCCTTTTAGCTGTCCATTGTTGCTTTTTTTTTTTTTTTGAAAAATAAGCAATAAAACACATGGAAGAATTTTAATTAGCTCTTCAGGCATATAATCAATTAAATAGTATTCTATTCAAGTGTTGAATATAGAGAAGTAAAAAGTGAATTTTTTATTAAGTCATAATGCTAAAGTAAAAATGTCTTACTATGTGAATTTTTAATGCAATAAAGAGAAACACTTAAGAAAAATTCAATATGAAGATATATCTTAATAATAATTAACTGTGTTAGTATTACAGTGCTTCATGACTTTGCCTAGAAAATTGAGTATGTGTGTTTGTTAATTATTAACTAATTTTTGTATTTACTGAGACATTATTTTTAGATAATTTAAAAAGGCAAATAATACAATAAATTTAAAAGTAAATCTCAAGCCAGTATCCTGTCATAAAATCACATTTCCATCCTCTCCGTTTTGGTAGCTTCTCAAATTTACCTTTCACACTGAGAATTCAATAGAAATTCCACTTTGCTTCTTTTATGAGAGTATACATTTATCAGTAACTTCTAGTAAAAGGACATACCAGAGTGAGATTTAGAATTCAGAAATAAAGATGCAAGCTTGCTTGGCTTCCTCAACAAGGAAGAATATCAAGGGTATCAGTATACTGATTAGATTTAGAAGGATGAGTTTCCTACCAGGTAAAAATCATGGTGAAATATCATTCTATTTACATGTCTTCATTATCTTGCTTGATAAACACTTCATCATTTAGTGTTTCCTTACTTCTATGAAATGATGCACTTAATACATCATCACATTTATGTTTATATATTTGAGTCAATTCTAAATGTGCACAACAATCTATTTCTGTCAGTCCTGTTTGTTTGTTTATTTATTTATTTATTTATTTATTTATTTATTTATTTTGGTGATACCAGGGATCAAACTCCGGACCTTGTGCTTTCCAGGCAAGCAGTTATTGTACTGACCTATCTCCTGACCCTGTCTGTCCTGTTTTAACTTTTTTTTTCTCAGTACTGGGGATAGCCTGTCCTGGTTAAATGTATTTTCTGTCCAAAAAGGTTTACTGGGTCCCTAAAGGGGAATTACTTAGAAGGTCTACCCTTTTTTTATTTGAAAAATATAAGCTGTATGAACTCCATAATGTCTTTTTATTTCTTGTACAGCATGCTTTAGCAATATTACTTAGATGTAGTAGTTATTCTCCTTCATCTGTGCACTAATATCTCCACTGTTTGCATTGATTTTATCACAAAATATTACTTGTCATGTCTGCATCTTGTACTCTGAATGACTACGAAGGCAGCAATATGCATTGTATTAATATGGCCTTCGCACTAATATGTTTTGAAGTTGTCTATTGTTATTTCTTATTAAAAGTAATAAAATTTAAAAAATAATTTAAAATGTTTATGTCAATATTTTCCAAGGAAGTGTTTTCCAAGTAATGAATTTGGATCATTTGTGTTAAACTTTTCTGGATTTTTGTAGCTATTACTTATTGATTTTGGTGACTATGATGGCGTTGGTGAGATGGCTCACCGGTCCAAATCATCTCCTTAGGGAAGCTTAGGTAACCACAAGGACCATGGTTTTATCCCTGGCACCACATCCTGTGCCAGACCCACTCCCACAGCAGGCTGAGCCAGACATAATAATAATAAAATAAACCAAGACATAGTAAGGAAGGGAAAGAATAATTTGTAACAAGCTATGCTGAAAACATCATTCGTGGGGGATTAGGTCAGTGACAGTTTTTTTTTTTTCTTCTTTCAGAAAAGTACTCAATCCTATGTACATCATTCCCAGGCATACATTATCCCTGGGTTTACTAGACCTTGGTTAAAACTAAAATTCTGCCCCATTAAAGACAAGGGTATTATTATCATTAGAGAACCCATTTGGAGTTGTAATCATGAGGGTCTTTGACCCTTCATGTAACAATATACTTTGTATATAAAGTGACAGGCTAATTTGGGAGAATAAGTCTCTGTGTAAGCTAATAACACGTGGTAATTTTGCTTGAAATGAGACTGACTTGAAAGTGAATCCAATTTAACGGTGAGGAGACTGTTATAAGAATGATTTCACTGTGGGCTTGGAAGTCCCTTAAAGTGCTAATTTTTCACTTGAATAACTATATTGCCAAAGCAAGGATTTTTCAAATTACTTAATATTTGAGATATATTATTTGGACTAAGACAAAATAAAGACAAATAGTGGGAAGCTTTTCTAATTTTATGGGAACAATTTAGGATCCTATTATGCACATACATTAAAATTAGCTTCTATTTTCCTTTACCCACTTGTTCTTAAGGCTGAGTCCTTAATTAAATATTCAACTGAGAAGAAACAATTTGTCCAGTTTATCAATCTGTCTAAACTTTTCTTTTTAAAATATAATCTTACTCTAACATTTAATAATTATTTTTCAAAAAAATCATTGCATATAGCTTGCATTCATTTTATGAGGAATTGAAATATGGCAACTGCAGAAAAACTGGCCAAAGAAATGATTTAAGGAACACTTGAAGCAAAGCTTTACGCTCTATTATTTGGCTCTGGCTGGTTAACCAAAGGCATTCTTAGGAATAACATATTCAAATTCAAGGATATTTTTCCAGCAAAAATATTGACATGTATTCAAGTCAAATCCAAAGCCAGTAAAGCACTACAAATGTCAATTAGAAATTAAAACACCAAATATACTTTTGGAGTTTGGACGATGTACAGAGCTGTCAGGGATTCTGCCCAGTTTTAAACCGGCAAAAAACACCCTACCCTATTTCGGAAGAGTAAAGTGAAGTACATCTGAAATTCCATTTCATTCTGAGTCATTACGCACATTAAAATGACTGTCATAACTATATTATTTTACTAAATGCAAAGCTACCATATTATCTTTGGAAACTGAAAATCTCCGGTAAGCTTTTGTGGAAGAAACTGTAAGATGTAATTAATGACTGGTACCAGGTGAATGAAATGTCATATCTTTGTTCTACAGGATTTTTTCATTTTTTATTTTAAAGAGAAAATCAATAAAGTTTAATTATAAAACAGATTAGTAGGAGGGTTACAATAATTAGTACACTGTACAATAACATCATAGTAATTGTTCAGAGTATAAGATATTGGCACGGTATCTTCTCCAAGCAATACTAGCACAAACCTTTCTTTTCAATGAACTAAGAGAATCTACCCGTGTGATCATCTTAAGTAACTTGTGTGTAAATATACTGTTTTTCTTTTTCCCTTCATTTCTTTCCCCTTTTCCTCATAACAATTTTTCTTTTGAGAATTTTCTTCCCCAATTCACAATATTTACTGTACATTTTGGATCTTATGTACTCATACAGTTTCTCACACTACTAAGGCAATACAGTGTTTACATATCAGGGTCTCATTTATTTCCTTATGAATATGGTCTTAAGTTGCATGCATTTAGCTATGGCGCTTCAAGTTTATCCTTCTTTATGGTAGAGTAGCACTCTATTGAATTAAGAAACATCTAGATATAATGAGAATTTGATGGGAATTTGGGTTGTTCCCAACATTTAGCTATTAAAAATTATGTTGCTATAAATGTTGATATACATACATTGCTGCGGTATGATGTTTTAAGTTCGTCTGTGGATACCTATAAAGGAAATAGCTGGATTGAATGAAATCTCTAATCGTAGTTCCTGAGAAATCAACACATAGATTTCCACAGTGATTTCACCAATTTACATGCCTGCCAACATTGGAGAAGGGTTACTTTTTTTGCCACAGCCCCAGCAGCATTTGTTATTGGCTGATTTCTTGATAGTAGAAAATCTTCCTTGGGTGAGCTGGAATCTCTGTTGCAACTCCTAAAGGAATAATGATATAGAAAATATTTTCATGTAAGTTTTCACTTTTGTATTTCTTCATCAGAGAAGTGTGTATTTATCTCAGATGCCCATTTATTTTTAGGTCTATAGATTCTCAGATGTCTTTTTAAATTCTTTATATGTTCTAGATATAAGTCCTTTGTGTAAGGCACAAGTGGCTACAATTTTTCCTACTCTGTAGGTTTTATTGTCACACTGTTGTTGATTTCTTTGTTGTGCAAGTGCTTTTTTTTTCCTATAAGATGTGAGTGCATCTTTTTGACCTTGCATTATTGCCAGTGTAATCAAGGATTTGTTCATGAAGTTTATATATATATATATATATATATGTATATATATATATATATGTATATATATGTATATATATATATGTCTTCAAGATTTTCTCCAGTAGAATTAGTCTGTGTGTTTTATTATTTAGATCTTAGTTCCATTTTGACTTGAGTTTCCAGCAAAGAAGTAGAAATGGCTCTAGCTTTACTCTTTGGCATGAGGAAAACCAGTTTTTCCAGTACCATGTATAAAAAAGACTACTTTTTTTTTTTTTTGTGGGACTAGAACTCATGATCTTCCACTTGCCAGGCAGGCACTTGTGCCACAGAGCTATCTCCCCAGCCCCTAAAAAAAGTCTACTTTTTTTGTTACTTTAAGTGAACATATTTGTATCTATAGGCAAAGACAAAGTGGTTTATTTGCATCTTATATCTTGTTCCACTGATACTAAGGGCTGTTTTTTTTTTTTTTTTTTCTTCTCTTTTTTCAATATCACACAGATTTTACTACATTAACTTTGTAGTGTAATTTCAGGTTAAAGATTGTGATGTCCCTTGACTTTCTTTTTTTTTCCCATAGTTTGTTTTGCTCTTCTGGTTCTCTTCTGGTTCCAAATGAATTTGAGGAATATTTTTTTGCTGTGTGATTTTTGCTAATCATGTTTGGACTGGTGTTGCATTAAATCTGTATAGTATTTTTGGGGAATGACCATTTTCATTTTTGATTCTTCTGATCCAAGAGCAAGGGATAATTTTGCATTTTGTGATATTCTATTCAGTTTCCTTTCTTTGGGTATTATAATTTTCATTGTATAGATTATTTATATTTACTGTTAACTTGATTACTGCTGGATAGTAAGGCCAAGTTAAAGCAAGGCCTATATAACAAAACATGTAACTTTTGTATCTATCAAAGTCAGTCAAATCTCCTCAGGTTTTCCTGAGTATTTCATTTTTTTATTTTGTAGTGAAGAATATGATTTCCCTAATTTCTTTTTTTTTTTAGTGTGAATGTTTTTTTTTTTACTTTTTAATTTATTTTTTATTTTTCTATTCTTTTCTTTTTTTGATTTAATATTTTTATTGTAGAAATTTAACAATGGTTATATTACATATTTTCATCATCAGATCAGTTTAGATTAATACATATAGGTATATAAGATTTTATTTATTTATTTATTTCTTGTTTCAGAACCATTGTTTGTTTATTCACTCATTTTTTTATGACCGACTCAACCCCCCCCCCTCCGGAGGGCAGGGCTGGCGCAGCATGTGATGCCGGGGATTGAACCGCGGTCCCTGAAGCCACCTAAGCTTTCCCAAGCAGGGGCTTTAGAACACTGAGCCATCCCACTGGGCCCCCATATAGGTATATAAGATTGATCAAACAATTAAACATTCACACATTCAATCAACATTACTTTTTTTTTTCTTTTCCCCTTTCTTATTTTAAAAGTTGATATATTGCATATGTTTTCCCTAATTTCTTACCTGTAATTTTCTTATTTGTGTAAATGAATCCTATTAAGTTTTGAATTTCAACTTTGTATGCTATTACATTATTGAATTGGATATTAAATCTATATTTTTTGGGTAGTAGAATTGGGGTTCTCTATGTAGACTATCATATTTTATGGAAACAATACTTTAAATTTTTCTTTTGCATTTATTCTTTTTAATTATTTACCATATTAAACTGCACTGGATAATATTCAGTAGTTGAGGTGATTGTGATCAATTGTGTCTTGTTCCTGATTTTAGAGTGCAAGCTTGGAGTTTTTGACAATTTATTACGACATTACGTTTTGTTTGGTCATAGACAGTGTTATAAGATGGAGGTAAGTTGTCTATTGCAATTGTCTGTAGGTACTGTAATTTCTCAAATGATTTTTCTATTTCTATTAATATGATTGTTTGATTTTTCTCTGTGTTTTGTTGGTGTGACTTACTACATTTACTGATTTGCATGTGTTGAAAAATCCCTACATCCCTTTAATAAATCTTACTTGGTTATTGTGTATGTATGATCTCTAAAAGTTGCTTTATTCTGTTTGAAAGAATCTTATAAAGAAATTTTACATGTTTGTTCATTATGGAGATTGGTCTGTAGTTTGATTTTGTGCTTGGATTCTTCTCTAGATTTTGAATCAGAGTAATACTTTTTTCTAGGAATGACTTTTAAAGTATTCTGTCCCTTTTAGCTTTCTTGAACCTTTTAAAAATTAGTGCCATTTGTTCTCTAAATATTTGAACAAACAATTCAGTGATGAGTTGAGTCTGTCAGTGTCTGGTCTTTTGTTTGATGGTAAATTTTTATTTATATTTTCCATTTATTGGCTTATATTGGGTTAGCTAGATTTTTTTTTTTTTTTTGTCTTTTTGAGACAGGGTCTCACTGTACAGTTCAGGCTGGCCTTCAGCTTAGTTTTGTAGCCCAGGCTGGTCTCGAACTCTCACTGATCCTCCTGCCTCAGCCTCCCGAGTGCTAGGATTACAGGCGTGCACCACTGCACCCAGTTTAGATTTTTTTTTATTTTCTTGATTTACATTTTCTGTATTTTACGGAAGGGTCTACAGAGTGTTCAGGGTCTCATTACTAGATTAGACTCTTAGTGATCCACCTGTTTACAGCCTCACAAGAGCTGGGTTTATGGGTGAGCACGACCATGCCCAGTATCAATTGCCATCTCAATACACCCTGGAGGCGGGGCCAGCATGGAAGGACAGGGGATCGAAACCCCATCCCATGTACATATTTGCAGGTGCTTTAATACGCTGAGATACTTGGCTGGCCCTTTGATTTACTTTTGACAATGCAGTTGTATCTGCTAAACTGCCCATTTCTTCTGTGTTTTGGATTTTATTCAAATATATGTTTTCATGGGTAATATTAATAATCTCCTGGATTTCTGAGATATCTGTTATAATTTTCCTTCCTAATTGCTTGAATTTGTTTTTTCTTACCATTTTATGAGATTACCTAATTGAAAATCAATTTTATTTTTCTCTCAAAAAATTTTTACTTTTTACTCTTATTATTGTTTTCATATTTTCTATATAATTCATTTTGTGTTACCTTCATAATTTCCTCCATCTTATGAGTTTTGTTTGATTTGCTCTTACTTTCCATGAAGTTAGAGATTCATCTTTCACTAGTTTATTTGAACACATTCGGTTTTCCTGATATAAGAGTTCATGGCTAGAAATTTTACTCATAGGACTTATTGTGTCCCAAAATAATTTTGTATGTTATATTGATATTTTTATTTAATTGTAAAGTTTTTAATGTATGTAATACAGAGTCTACAGGGTCTATAGTGCTCATTATGTGCAGAGGACTTATAGTTATCCTCCTGTTTTCAGCTTTCCAAGCACTGGGATTATAGGAGGGCTACCACACCCAACCTCTGTGTGTCCCAGGAGAAAGCCTGTCATTGTACCTTGGGGATCAAACCCCAGTCACTGAGGTTTGCCTAAATTGACACTAATCAACTGAGCTATCTGACTGTCCCTATTTAATTGTATATACTTTTGCATTTTGTGTTTAATTTTCTGTGACTTTTTGGTTGTTCAGGGTTTTTTTTTCTTTTACTTTCTATCTGTTAATGTAAATATGTTTGTGATTTTTTCTTTGATGTTGATTTTGCTTTCTGTGTTCTGCTGAACACAGAAGTGTGATTCAAGTCAGCAATATACAGTGACAGTTTGGCCAAATTATAAACTTTTATCTGATTGTCCCTGTAGAACTTTCTTGATCTTCCTGTAAAGATCATCTCTGAGTTGACAAAACATTCCCATTAGTTCTTTAGAATTAGCAGGATTCTGCACAAAGTAAGTGTAGCAGATATTGACCCATTGGATATCACAAGAAACTTTGTAGTCCAAAATTAATATGTATTAGTAAAATAAATTTAAAATGCTGAAAATATGATTGAGTACTTAAATATAAGAATATCAACACTTCAAAAATGAATTCTCACTCGTCACATTGTAACAATGTAAGGATTTGATTTGAAAAGTTGAGATCGTAAATCAAGGGATTAAGAAATCTGTGTTTGTGCATACTAAAAATTTAAAACACTACATTACTGGGATGTATGCGTCTGGACAAAAATAGCTCACTTTTTCATGTTGAATGTTATCCTACCACTCGACTTCAATATAATGTAGGGAATTCTTTTTTCAAATGCAATGTCTTCCAATTTCATACAGTATATCTTATGGACCTAGAGGAACAAGACACTAATTACAGTGAGAATTCAGAACACACACACACACACACACACACACACACACACACAGAAAGAGAGAGAGAGAGAAATGCACTCTTGATAATCAAAATTATAATGACTCTGTAAAATTTTAAAGTATATTGCATTAAAAGACACATTATTCTTGATTCCATTCAGATCACTTCTCCTCATTTCACAGACATCACTTAACACTTTCTGAAAGCATCATTGAAATCTTTTTTTTTTATGAATAGCTTTAGAAGAAGCAGTAAACTTTGTGTTGAATGCTACTGTTTAGTTTCATCCAATGGAAAGATAGGCTCATAAAAACATTAGAGTTTCTCCTCTTCCACTTTATTTATCAGATACAGCACCATCTGACTCCAAGTTCATCACAACATTTAAAATGAATAGGGAAAGTAAGCATATTTAATCGAGTTAGAAAATTGAGACACCCAGGATAGTGCAACTAAAAAAATCATGAATGTTCTTATCTCTAGGAGTGTTTCAAGAATTTCCAAGTAAAATGACACAAGTTTGTTCAAAGCAAAAGGGACTATTTCAAGGGTGATAATTACATTTTATGTGATATTGTTTTTATTTAATCCAAACTGTATTTTTGATCTATATATATATATATATATGTATATATGTATGTATATATATATATATATATATACACACATATACATGTAAGTTATACATAACAGAAATTATATCATATTACACATTGCAGATTCTAATAAGACAGGTATAAAGTCAGATGTGGAATCATGCATTAATATGAAGATACTTTCCCTTAATAAGGCATATAATATATATGAAAAGCTATGATGTATAACATTGGGTTGGCTGCCTCCTCTGGCTTGGAAAAGCCTGGTTAAAATCAATGAAGAAAACATTAATGTGTCAGAAAACTGGGCATGTGTTTGTGAATATACTATGTACATTAAAAACTTTTAGGTGTCATATTTGTTGGAGGTCTAATGAGAAATTCCACTGACCACTGCAGTTAGGAATTTACTGATGGTCAGGCACAAGTGCTATGAATGTGAGCTGTGGCTGTGTTCAGAAGCTCCAAGTTTAGCATAAAAAGTGCTGTTATAAAACTTAGCTATTACATAATTGATAAAATAGAATAGAAAATAATAAATGCTAGTAGTGTTATTTGTATCAAATGCATATTGGGTTCAGCTTTATTATCAAAAGTATACTTGAGCAGGGAGATAGCTCAGCAGCTCAACTGTCTGCATTGCAAGCAAAAGGTCCTGAGTTCAATCCATGGTACAGAAAAAAACAAAATTAGGGCCAGCCAGATAGCTCAGTGGATTAAAGTGCCTACTTAGGCAGATTTGCGGGCCAGTGTTCAATCCCCTGCATGCCATGTCAGCCCCGCCCCCAGGATGCACTGAGATGGCAATTGAGACTGGGCATGGTGGTGCATACCTGTAATCTCAGCATTTGGGAGACTGAAAACAGGAGGATCACCATGAGTCCAATCTGTGTAGTGGGACCCTGTAGATCCTAGACTAAATACAAAAATAATGAAAGCATAGTTGGAATGGTATCCTGTACATGATGACTTTTGTGAGATGAATAGAGTTTTACAAGTGTTTAATAGAATCCCTAGGTTGAAATATACATGGATAATCGAATGAAATGATATTGCCTACTTTTATTCTACATCGCAAAAGTTATCAAGGTTGGATGATCATAAATCATGACAATAGCTTCAATGATTGCCCATATTGGAAAATGAGATGGCTCTCTGGCCAAAATCCTTAACTGAAGTGCACACTCGGTCTTTCTACAGTATAGAAACTAAGACAGGTGTGTAAGTTGTGGGTTGTCTAGTCCTTATCCAGAGGGAACTAGAACATTTTGTGTAGTTTTACACTGGGAGAAATAACATACCAAAATTTTAAGTTTGGAACCAGGATTTGAATTGACACTGAAACCTGAGGACTAAAATATTAATATTGATAATGTTTAAGTGTTGAGTATAGCATAAGCAAGTATTTGCTAATAGATTTCTCTTCTACATGGTATATAGTGTCTCTACTGCATCCACACAAACTTAATGCTCAATTTTAATCTTCAAATTTATAATTCTGATGGACATATAACTTAGAGTTGACAGAACCCTGCTCCTGGTCTGCTACCCATGAAAGAGAAATTGGTACAGTTTTGATGCAATATACCTTGATTGTGCTTAGTATTTAAAAATATTTTAAAAGTTAAAAACCTTAAAGACTGATATTCCAAAGAGCATAGGGCTAGCTGCTAAAATTTACTTATTTGCAAATGGACAACCAAAAGAAAACCAAAATAATCTTTTATATTTGAACAAATAATTCAAATTCCTATTTTGTATATAAATTTAAGATATCAAGATTATCTCTATCTTCTACAACACATTTATGCATAACTTAAAATATATTGGTCCAAAGATCCCATTTATTCATTTTTCCTTCAATAAAATTTTTTTTTGAAAATTTTTAGGTAACATGAGAAGTATCAAAACACATAGGGTAAGAGACTTATTCAATTCCATCTTCTCTTCCATTAGAATTTAATCTGATACTACCTCTCAGGGTGAATTTACTTGACTAATTCCTTTGGCTTCAAGTAATAGCTTGTGTATTTGGTATTTTCAGACTTACTGTGTCAAAACAAATTCATAATTTCCAAACAAATTTAAAAATTATTCCTTTAAATTATAAAGATAAATACATTTATTTTATTTTTTTTTTTTTTTTGTCTTTTTGAGACAGGGTCTTGCTATGCAGTAGAGGCTGGTCCTGAGCTCACTTTTGTAACCCAGGCTGGTCTCAAACTCGCATCAATCCTCCTGCCTCAGCTTCCTGAGTACTGGGATTACAGGCATGAGCCACCACGCCCAGCTACATTTATTTTTATATTGTCAAATGATCAACACCTTTAATGTCTATGAATATGCTCTTTGACTCTTCTGATAATAAGCGACCTGACGCAATGCTATTGATGAATGGTCAGAAAAGTGAAAATAACTATTTTTCTCTTAACGAAAAAATCATTCCACAAAATGATCAATTGCAAGTAAAATCACTCACAGAATAAAAGTAGAAATGCTTCATTAGAACTAGTAATAATGTGTGAATTTGCTCCATGTAACCCCTCTTGCTTCATATTCACAGTTAGTAGCATATGAGACTTGACTTTCTTTAGACAGTGTACATGATCTTCTGTTACTAATGACCTTTCCATAGGATGAACTTTTAAAAAATTACAATAAATTAGGATTAAACTTTCACAACTTCATCATTTATTATGAGATATATTTAAGTAGTCAATACTTACATTATAAGATTTTAATGCTTCTTTGTATATAAAGTTATGTATTCATGTATATATCTATATATACCCAGGTATATATTAGATTATAAACTATTTTCACTAATTTTAGATGACTCTTACAAACTGCAGTCATAAATTTGTGTCATTTATAGTTTTTCATTTAGTTGAATGATGGCTTCCCTATGTGTATTCAGAATTTAACTTCTAATTATGGCTCCTTTGTCTTATAAAGTGAAACAGAAAGGGACACATGTTACTTTGTTCTCAAATAAACCACAAACCTTCTTAATTTAATAAAAGTGGCAATTTTTTCTACTAAATACTCACATAGGCCTGCCAGAGCCCAATTTGTTAGTACTCTTTCAATCCCAGCTACCCATTTCCTCAATGCCACTGTAGCAGATACACTATTGGAATGATGTTCTGTCTGTCTGTCTGTCTGTCTGTCTGTCTGTCTGTCTGTCTCTGAAGGTATTCAGAGCTAATATTAATCACCTTCGGTCCATTATTATCTACAGTAATATTTAAAAATTATTTGGTGTTTTTAATCAACAATCAACAGTATTTTTTGTATACAAATGATAAAAACTGAGAGAGAAATTAGGGCAACTATACCTTTCACAACATCCAAAAAAATGAAATCCTTAGCAATCAACTTCACAAAGGAAGTAAAAGATTTATACTGTGAAAATTATAGTACTCTGAGAAAATCAAAGATGATTTCAGAAAATGGAAAGATATTCCTTGGTCCTGGATAGGAAGAAACAATATTGTGAAAATGGCTATAATCCCAAAATTGTTATAGATTCAATGCAATTCTGATTAAAATAGCATTATTGTACATCATAGATCTAGAGAAAACATTTGTAAAATTCATCTGGAAATACAACAGATTCAGAGTATCAAAAGGTGTCCTTGACAACAAGAGAAAGGCAAGAAGAATCACAATTCCTGACCGGAAATTATACTACAAATCTAATGTGATAGAATCAGAATTGTACTGGCATAGAGACAAATCTGAAGAACAAGGACACAAATTAGAAGATACAAACACAACTAAAAACACCCTGAGCCAACTTAACTTTGACAATGGGGCCAAACAGCTTTACTGGGAGAAAGATAACCTCTTTAACATATGATGTTGGAAAGATTGCCTTTTCAAATGCAGAAGGCTAAAATTACACCAATGTTTATGGCCATACACTAAACTACAATAAAAGTGAATCAAAGATTTAAACATTGAAAGGGAAATAATAGATCTTTTTGAGGAAAACATAAGTAGAAATCTTAAACACATCGGGATAGAGTTCATAAACAAAAACCAAACTGCGTTCCAAATATTTCAATGAATCAACAACTGGAATCTCACTGTTTTGAAATTTTCTGCACAATAAAAGAAATAATCAACAGAATAAAAAGAAGAAATGCACCTTGAAGAAATTATAGATAACAGAATTTCTGACAAATTACGTGTATCTACAACATGTACAGAAATTTTAAAAACCAGACCCCCAATACTCAAAGATCAGATCCAGAAATGGGCTACTAAGATGAATATACACTTCTCAGATGAAGAATACAGAGGACAAATAAGTAAATGCAAAAAGTTCGATATTCATCATTTGAAAAATACAAATAAAAACAACACTGAGATTACATCTCATCCCTGGAAGAATGGACATCATCAAGGAGTCAAATAATAAAAAAATGCTGGAAGAGTTTGGGGTAAAACAACACTTATCCAATGTTACTGGGAGTGTAGACTTGTACAACCACTTTGGAAATCAGTGTAGAGATTCCTCAAAACTCTAGGATTGGAAATCCATATAAGTCAGCTATTCCCCTCCTGGGTATTTTTGCAGAAGAACTGAGATCATCATACCACAGCAATTTATGTACACTCATGTTTATAGCAACACAATTTGTCATAACTAAATCTTGGAAACAACCCAATTGTCCATCATTTGAGGAATGGATAAAGAAAATGTGTATTTTTACAGAATGGGTTGTTACTAAGCTACAAACATAAACTGAAGGCTTTTATGGGTAGATAGAAACAGCTACAGGCACTGATAAGTGAAATAAATGAGGCCCACTTGTGCAAAAATAGTATTGTCTCCTTAGTGCACGAACCTGAAAGAATAAATGAAATCTGAATGGTACAATAGATAGTGTTCAAACAGAGTGAATTTGTTCAAAAGAAATAAATTATTGAGATAAGAACAACAGAAGAGAAACTGCGGAAAAGATATATATATATATAGGATGGTCAGAGCCAGTGAGATAGCTCAGGGGCACAAGTGCCTGTATGACAAGTTCAGGGTCTGGAGTTCAATCCCCAGTTACAAAAAAAAAAAAAAAAAATAAAAATAAAAAAGAATAAACGTGATGGTTTGAAAAATTGTATTGTGAATTTCTGTTGGTCTTTGGCCGGCAGCAGTTAATGTTTAATTGTTTTTCCTTTTTCTCTCTTTATCATTTCATATGCAGTTTTCTTTATGTTCTTTCTTCCAATTTTGAATGGTAACCTGAAAAATTATTTTGAAGACAACACTATGCAACACAATAAATACTATAAAAGTCATATTATTTTGTTTATCTAAATTCTGTATAATTTATAATTTTTCTGTTCAATATTATTTTGTTTTCTTAAAAATAAAAAAACTCTTATTTACCATTTTTAATACAATTTCCTTCTAGATTTTTATGTTCATTCTCTGCATGCCATGTGTTCCATAATTTTAATATTCTTCCTGGTTCTTGGTATAATCTAGTGATTGCGCTATAAAAGAAAATTCATAGTAAAACTTCTTCCACTATAACAATTAAATTAACCTATAAGAAGTTATTTTAGCAAACATAACTTAAGAGTATATTATGTGTTTATGTGCTAACTTCTGTGCTAATGTTTGTGAATATAAAATATAATTTGATTCAGTCCTTTCACTCCAGTATTTTCTGACCTATTGTGTTAGTCTTTTTTAAACGTATTTGGTGCAGTTTCTCACTATGCTGCTCAGATTCCTCTTGATCTTCCTGTTTTCAGCCTTCCCAGCAATGGGATTGCCCAGTCTCTGTGGATGGCTCAGCATGTGATGTGGGGGATTGAACCTTGATCCATGCACTTTGAATTATTGTAGAAATTGAAGAAAAGAGAGAAAATTTAAGTTGCAAGGAAAGTATGTTTCATATTTTGTAGTACTAAAAATACATCTATAAATTACTATAAACTTCTCATTTATTTGTAAACTATTTAATATATTTTATCAAAAGATGTCAGTTTAGCCAAATATACACATGACAGCAAGGATTACATGATATGCTGGCATAGCCTTACTACGTTAATGAAGTCTAGCATAGAGCAAATAAGTGTATGGACATTTATTCTAGCAGAAATGTAAAGGACTAACGAGCAGCTTTTGAGTTGAGGTACAATCCCATTTGATTTGTCTTGTTTCATGGTAATTTAATTATGTTATGAGCATATTATTCTAAAATTGACAAAAAAGCGTTTTATTCCAAGAAATTGTGGAATTTAAATAAATTAATGCTTGGAAAGTAAGCACTGAGTGCCACTAAGTGTTCGCCTTTTATTTAGTATTCATTTAATGCCAATAGAGTAAGATCTTACAAAATAATTTTAAAAAAACAAGTAAAAGTATTTACAGAACAGTTAGCCCTAGTTTTGAACATCAGAGTTAAAGTTTCATTTTAAGACCATTTTCCCTAAACATATGTATATTTTTGTCATTCTATTTAGTCATTCAATTTTTACCTTGTCATTTCTAGGTAAAATCTTGTTTACTGATATGATTCCAAGAATCCTGCTCCTTTCCACTTGAGTTAGGAAGGGTTGGAAGTATGGTTCCATTTTTTTTTCTTTCTCTGGACTGGGGTTCAAAATCACGACCTTGAACTTGTCAGGCTGGCACTTGTGCCACAAAGCTATCTCCCCAGCACTTCCACTTTTTTTCTGAACATGGGATGAATGTCAGACCCTGTGTTTGCCAGGCAGGCACTTTTGCCTGCTGAGCTATCTCCCCTGTCCTGATGGTTTTATTTTTGAGATTATGTCATATTACATATCAAAAATTTTTGTGTATGTAAATAAGGTTTCAAATGTAGTCCTTTAGAGTTAATAGAGAGGAATACTTTCTTGTTTGGGCCCAATGCAATAATATCAACCTCTTGCCAAAATCTTAATTTTATTCTAGTCAAGCTGTGAGTAAAGCTAAGTCAGCCAGCATGAAATTTTAATTTATAGAAACTAAGAAACTAAATTTGTGTTTTTTAAAAATGATTTGTGATAATGCATTTGTCTATTCTGAGAGAAAATTTAGAATACTAATATAGAATACTTTTTGTGTTAATTCTCAGTTACAAATCTTATGTCCAAAACTATAAGATGAATCATAAACATAAAAGAGAAATTTAATAATATGCATGGGTGCAGGAATTTAGGAAAGGAAGTATGACATATTGGATCAACGAATAGGAAAAATAGGCTTGAGCCTTGAAATTGTTTTTCACTACCTTTTACCATACTAAGTTCTGAGTTTCCAATGAAAAATTAATAGAAGATTTCCATAATGCCTGTATCTACATCTGGTAGAAAATTATGTGACTTCCAAATGATAAAATCTGTAGTACAAAATATTTGATTTAATTTTCAGGAATTGTTTTTGAAATAATAGGAGCATCTGAAAGTTAGAAGTTTCTTACATCATTACAAATTGTAATGCAAAAAGTAGTATGCTTCAGGTGAATAATACATATAATTTAGTATGTTTTACTTCATATATTTACAGAGTGGATGTATACAAGTACTATACCATGATACAAAATACAATATCAAATATACATACAGTGAAATTACAACAAAAGAAATGTTTATTATCATCTTCCCACATCTCCTGCTTACATTTTTAATTGACTTACATGTTCTCTGAAATTTCGTAATTAATAATGACTTTTTTTGACTGTAACATATGGTTGACTCAACCGGGTATGTCAGCACAGTGAGTGTCCTTTATTTTCTCCCAGGTGTCATATTACCTATATCTTAACATGTTAATATAATAGTATTTCTCCACACAGCTGATGTTTTCTGGTCATTTGGTATTTAAAGTGTTGAATTAGACACCTAAGGATGGTGTTTTCGTTACATCCTAGTCTTTATTAGAGAAATATGAGAAGAAATTAATACTCCTCACCAAAAACCAGAAAATTCATTGAAACGGAAAGCAGGAACAACAATTGGTTATTCTTAGTAATATCTCATTACTGAGGTTTGACTGACACATAATATAAGATTCTAGATTAACATTTCTATTTCACAGAGCTCTAGTTTTAACACCTAGTTACCTTAACAATAATTAACATGCTGAAGGTACATTTCAAATGCCATAGCAGTATCAAATTAGTGAATGTAAAATGAATTTAAATGAAGTTAATATTTTATCCTTCAACTATGATAATGGAAACTCAAATCATGAAGATAATAGAATGGGAAATCACCAGTTAGTTCATTAGTCATTTTTTTCAGAATTATGTTAGCTGTTGGATTGTCAGAGATGGCTGTTATCAGATTGAAGTAGAGGCCATCTATTCCAATTTTCTGTAGTTGTTTGAACATGAATGAATGTTGGACTTTGTCAAAATCCTTTTTAAAATTAGTTGTAATGATTATGTTATTGTTGGTTTTGGCTCTATTGTCATAGTGTATTACATTTATAGATTTGTGTATGTTGAAACATCCTTGCATTTCTCATATGAATCGTACCTGGTCATGGTGTATAATGTTCTTGATGATTGACTATATGCTATTTCATAGAAAGTTATTCAGTGCATTTGCATCTATGTAAATGATGGAAAATAGCATGCAGTTCTCTTTTTTAGTTGGATCTTTCTGTGGTTTTGGTATCAGTACAGTACTTGCCTCCAGGATTAATTTTGGGAGGATTTTTTCGCTTTCAATTTCATTGAAGATTTTGTGGAGCATTAGCATTATATCTACTGCAATTTTTTTTTGTAGACTACAACTGCAAATCCATCAGGACCTGGACTTTTCTTTGTTGATATTGTTTTTATTATATTTTGGATTTCATTGGCTTTATTGGATTATTAAGAGTTCTCATATCTTCTAGATTCAGTTTGGTAATTTGTACCTTTCTAGGAATCTGTCCATTTCTTCTGTGTCTTCAATTTAGTGAACCTAAAGATTCTCAAAGCAGCTATTGATGATCTTCTGAAATTCCATAAGTTCTGTGTTAATTTCACTCTTATCATTCATTATTGCTTGAATTTGAGCTTTGTCTTTCCTCTTTTAATGAAGTTACCTAGGCACTTTCCAATTTTACTTTTTTATTATTAGTTTATTACCTTTAACAAGAAACAAATAACAATGAGAGTTTGAAAACAGGTTAGTAGGAAGTTACAAAAATTAATTCAATGCATATTTTTTTCTTCATAGTAATTGTTTACAGTACAAGATGCAGGCATGACATATTTTCTAAACCTTAGTACAAATCTTTCCTCTCCTTGAACTAAGAGAAAGTAGCTGCAGATATAGTTCAATAGTCCATAAAAGTAGTGGGTTATCAGCAGAACTGATAATGTTGGGAGCTGTTGACTTGAGCCTTTCATAGTTCACCATATTAATATGGCTTTAATTTTTACACCACCTGGTTGGGCTTTTCTGCTGGGTAGTTAAGACCCATGTAAAGCAAGACTTACATAACAAAAAAATAACTTTTTTATTTCACAAGCTCAGTCAAATCTCCTCAGGATCTACTATGAAACCATGCACAGCTGTTTGCTGGTGTTTCAACAGTATCAGACCCATGGATGAATCATGGCAATTACTTGACAAATTTGCTTTCTGTGAAAGCCCGAGAGAATGTTTTCTCTCTGGTGATTCTCCTTATGTACAGTATACATCGTCGACCACTTTCTTCTGTGGCTCTATAATCTCCTTGCACAGAAAATTTGAGACACCACTGAGTTATACAACTTAAGTTCTTAACCCTCTAGAGTAGAAGCTTAATGATATGATTCCCTATAACATAGACACTTGAATTTAACATTACTATCTTTCTCAATATCAAACACCTGAGACATAACATGGAATATGTATGTTCATCAATTGTTGATACTCTAAATTTTAAATCCTTATACAATGTGAAAAAATTATGAATTTTAACACACAAATTTAGGAATTTAGACATACACTAAATTATAGTGAACTAATGCTATAGTATTTTTCTCGTCTCTTATTTTCTTTTATTAGTTACTATTTTTAAACAAACATCTACTTGGGAAAGATTATAGTAATCACTGATATGATATTAGAATCAGCACTCATCTGGAAGACCGTAAGGTCAGGCATTCCAAGGATGGTTTTAGTACTGTACAATGTGATCCTCAGTGTAGTTGCTCTCTTCACAGATATTAGCACGTATAGTTAGTCAGGATGAGAATTCTACCAATTAACTGCTAGTATCAAAAACCTGTTGGAGACACATGGGATAATTGTTTTAACCACCCTAAGAATAAAAGTGCATGGTTTTGCCCCTGCCATGTTCCCTAACTTTTCTGTGTGCTGCCTCTTATCAATTTTATTTAATCTTTCAAAGAACCAGCTCTTTTTTTATGGCCAGCTTAGCCTGTCTCAAGGGCTGGGCTGGCGCAGCATGTGATGATGGGGATCAAACCGCAGTTCCTGCAGTTGCCTAAGATTTCCTCAGCAGGCACTTTAGACTGCTGAACCATCTCACTGGCCAGATAACCAGCTTTTTGACTGATAATTCTTTGTATTGTTTTCTTCACCTTGACTGCATTAATTGCTTACCTAATCTTTATAATTTCCGGTCATCTTTGGGCTTTTGCTTTGATTTCCTCTGCTTTTTCTAGAAGTTTGAGGGCAGCATTAGGGTATTTATTTGTTCTTCTTCTATTGTCTTAATGTGTGAGTTCAGAGCTGCAAATTTCCCTTAAGAACTGCTTTCGTTGCATTACATAAATTCCAACAAGTTGTGCTTGAATGATCATTGCAGATAATCTTTAATTTCTTGTTTTATTTCATCTGTATCCCATTGGTTGCTGAGGATGGTGATTAATTTTCATGTGTTTGTGGGTTTTTTCTTTTGCTGTTTCTTTCCAGTTTCCTTGTACTGTGGTCAGATAATATATATGGGATAATTTCTGTTGTCTTGCGTATACTTAAGCATTACCTATGGACTAGTATGTGGTCTATTTTAGAAAATATCCCATGTGTAGCTAAAAAGAATGTGTAGTTAGGTGTGGTTGGGAGGAACACTCTATATATGTCCACTATGTTTGTGTTCTATGGTCTGGTTGAGTTCTACTTTGCTAGTTTATTTGTGTGCTGGATCTATCTTTTTTGGGATATGTTATGTTAACTCCTCTTATTAAGGATGTGGTATTTAGGCCAGGCAGAATGGCTCAGTGGTCTAAAGCGCCTGCTTAGGAAAGCTTAGGTGGGTGTAGGGACCGCGGTTTGATCCGCGGAACCATATGCTGCGCCAGCCCTGCCCTCAGGCCAGGCTGAGCCAGCCATAAAAATAAAAACAATGTGCTATACTCAATATGCTGAACCTTTTGCAGGTTCTTGAGACCAATATCTGATTCATCCTGTGTACATAAATGTATGGTTTTGCTGTTGATATGTTTTCTGCTTTATCTGCTTTCAGTCACTTCGTTGTTTAATCCATAACACAGTCAGCTGTGTTATGCCCTTAAGTTCTTGTTTTCTTCTTTAAAGTTCTTATATTAGGGAGACTATACGATATTTACACATATAGGTCTGGTTTATTTCACTAAT